>VSMD01047781.1:0-39012 GCA_008750895.1 Mirza zaza
GGTGAAGTCAGGGCTTTGAGTGTGCCCATCACCTGAATAGTGTTCATTGTACCTGATAGGTAGCGTTTTACCCCTTCCCTTCTTCCCCCCTTCTTGATTTCCAACGGTCTTTAGATCTCTATTTGTGCCTATCCATTAGCTCCTAATTATTAGAGAGTATATATGGTGTTTTTTTTTCCATTCCTGAGATGGTTCACTGAGGATAATGGTTTCCAATTCCTTCCAAATTATTGCAAAAGACATTATTTCATTCCTTTTTATGGCTGAGTAGTACTCCATGGTCTGTATATACCACATTTTCTTAATCTGCTCATGAATTGATGAGCACTTAGGTTGATTCCATGTCTTTGTGATTATGAATCATGCTGCAATAAACATTAGATGCTGATGTCTTTTTGATAAAATGACTTCTTTTCCTTTTGGCAGATACCCAGCAGTGGGATTGCTGGATTGACTGGTAAGTCTACATTTATTTATTTGAGGAATCTCCATACTGTTTCCCATAGAGTTTGTACTAATTTGCAGTCACACCAACAGTGTATCAGCATTCCTTTCCCTCTGCATCTATTCTTTTTTGACTTTTTAATAAAGGCCATTCTGACAGGGGTGAGATGATACCTCATCGTAGTTTTCATTTCGATAAGCGTAAACTGAGTGCAAGCCAGCCGTGGGACGCTGGAGATACGGTGCTCAGGCAGACCTAACCTCTTCTCCCTCATGGCTTATGTTCTAATGGCAGAGACATTAGACAATTAGAAATAAACATGTACATTGAAATTTCCATATGTGTTTCGAAGGGGGAAAAATACAGGGAGCTCTAAGAGAGTATAAAGGGACAAGGCTAATTTAGAACGGGAAGATTCTGAGAAAGTAGAATTTAAAGTCCTGCTGAATGACGCAGAGAGAAGTACACGCGCGGTTGCTGAGGTTAGAAGTGCTCAGAGACCTGCAGGACCGGAAGGAAGAGCAGGTGGCTGCAGGCAGAGAGGAGGAAGGAAGAGGTGGGCAGGGTCTTGTCAATCATATTAAGGAAGCGGGGGCTTAAGCCTCCTCTGCAAACTGAGTATTATGAACATGATAAATGTCCCCCTGAAGATTCCTTAAACTGCCTCTTAGTTGTCATATTTTTGAAAGCGGCTTAGGTGGCAGCTGTTGCAGTGAAGCTTTGTGTTTTGTGATTACTTGTCTCAGTAACAGCTGTCGGTTGCCTGGAACTCTGTTTACCTAATTTGGTTAGGCTGGTACACAGACAAATGGGCTTTGATATGATAAATGGCCCATGAAAGGAGAGGAGTAGGCATATACAACGCTAATTTCCATTCTATCCAGGAATAAAGGAAAAGGTTGCAGGCTGTGGAAAAACCACCAGATTAAAAGCAGGTTTCTGACTGTCAGCCTGCTGGGAGATAATCTTGTCAGCATGACCTGCAGATGCAGTAATAATTTGCAATTAGGTACTAGCCTTTCTCTGAGGACGTGCAGACTTTCTTAATATTCCCCTGAACTGAGTCATGCAGGCAGCGATGCTGGGATGGTACCATTTTGCAATTAAAAAGTCATCTTAGAAGAAATGCTTTAATAATCTTGCTCATGGTGCGTGTTTCGGGATGTGTTGGCATGAGTGAAAAATAAACTTTTGTTTTAAGCAAAGTTCATTTGGGAGGGGGGATTGTTTATGCCATCAGTGTTGTCTCACTTGTTCTAATTCACATGAAGTATAAATGGTGCGCCCACACTGAGTCATCAGCTTGCTCGTTCGTGGGCGTGATGTTGAGAGCATTTCTTCTGACTCGCTAAGATGTGACTACTTATCAGTCATTGCTGATTCACTTTCATGTGGCCTCCCAGAACTGAAGCCACCCGGGTAGTTGAACACCTGAGTGGCTCTTCCATGCCTCACCTTTTAACTATCTTAGAAGCCTCACAAAACAATGAAAGGAAAAGGAAATAAATATTCTTTTCTTGGAACCAAAAGGTAGATAATCTGTTAGCACTAGTGAGTCAAAGAAAGGTCTCCAGAGGTCTTCTGGTATAAGTAACTCACCTCCCGATGGGGAAATTGGGACCTGGACAGGTGACATGGCCACTTGTCCAAGTTCACGAAGTTTTCTATGAGGCAGAGCTGGGACTGAGATTCAGATTTCCTATTCCAACTCTGGAGCGAGGAGTTGAAGCAAATTATAAAGCACCGTTTGCCTTCGAGCAGATTAAAATTAAGCAGCAGAAATCCATGCAAGCATAACTTTCACAAAACTGAACAACAAAGAGAAATTTCAGACAATAATAAAAATTGAGCATTTGAAATGTGGCTCATATGAATTGAGGTATGCTGTAAGCGTAAAACAGATACAGAATTTTGAGGTCTTAGTGAAAAAGGATGAATAATGATTCCACGTTGAAATCATAAATTAGGTAAACTGAAATATATTATTTTCTGCTTCTAAAGGTGGCTACTAGAACATTTAAAGTTGCACACGTGGCATGCAGTTGTAGTGTTACATTTTTACTGAATACTGCTGACGTGAGGGGATTGTTAACATGCAGATTGCAGAACCCAACTCCAGACCAAGTGGAATGTTTTGAAGTTCAAGAACCTTAATTCTAAAGGTGTTTCTGTGGCGGAGTAAGTTCCGAGGTTAGGACATGGCGCCAGTGAGCTGGTGATGGCTGGTGGCTGCCCCCAAGTTGACCACAGTCTGCACCATCTGTCTCCTACTGTCCTCCAGACACTGACACAGAGTATGCCCTGGCCATTTATGAGACAGACATCAGCACAAGTGAGAGGATAAAGATGAGCATGAAATATTTTTATGTACCTATGTCTCAAACTTTTTTGGGGAAAAAAATAGAAATCATCTTCGCTCCTACAAATACTCCTTCCCATTTTTCTTGAAGTGCAGAATTCTTTTTAGGTGTTTGCCAGGTAGTGTGCCTGGCTCGTGAGGATATCATCCAACCTGCTCCCTTAGGATGAAGCCGAGGGTGATCTGCCTGGCCTCTCTGGCTGTGGGAGTCAGTCTGTCTAACCATGGTCCAAAGGTCCCCTCGTACATGCTTCTGGCATGTATGATTCTAGCTTTATTAGGACCCTGAGGATTTCTAAGGGATAATTGTGCTCTGAATCTCATCAGGTTTTTTTTTTTTTTTAATATTCCTTTAAGTCTTGCTGGGCTACAGGCCTCTTTATGCTTGTTGAAGGTATTCTGCTTCTAACACCAAAAGTTAAAATGTGGCCAGTTTTAATTTTTGGAAAAAAAAAAACAGACAATTTACTTTGTCCTATATTTACGAGCCAGGCTGTCCATGAGTGTCCTCTTAGCAGGAAGCTGGGGACAAAATAAATTTCATGTGTTAGATTAGATTTAGGGATGTCTTTGTTCCGATCCACAGATAGGATTTATCACCTTGCAAGAAGTCCCCATGAAAATTCTTCCTTTGTGAGACACAGGATTTCTAGAAACAATTCTATGTGGGAGAAACACGTTCCTTTTCATTTATTGTCACTGGACTGTCCCTAGTGTCATGAGAGGTTAGATATAAACCTGGTGGATGTGACTTGGTTTGTAATACAGTAGTTGATTCCCAGGTATGAAGGTTGTATTTGAAATGTTAAGAGGATATACACTTATTTTTTCTATTGCTATGTAAGAAATTAACCACAAGCGTAGTGGCTTAAAATGGCATACGTTATTATTTTATAATCTCGGAAGGTCAAAAGTGAGGATATGACTTAGCTGGATGCCTGCTCAGGAACCCACAAGGGTGCAGGTGAGTTGTTGTTGGCCATGATGTAGTTCTCACCTGGAGCTTGGGGTCCTTTTCCAAGCTCATTCCAGATGTTGGAGGAATTCAATTCCTCATGGTTGAAGGTCCCAGTTTTCCTGAGGGCTGTCGGCAGGGGTTACTGTCAGCTACTGGAGACCTCCCTCTCTCAGCATTCATTTATCCAAGCTAGGAGGATCACATCTCTCTGACCCTTCCTCATCTTGTGAAATCTGACCTCATTAGCTCAGACATACCCAGGACAGTGTTCCTTTTAATTAGCTCAAAGTCAACCCATTAGAAAGCTAATCATGAGTATGATATCCCATAGCACACACTAAAGGGGAAGGGATTAAGTAAGGAATACATAGGGTGGCAGAGATCTTAGAACATTACCTACCAATCTGACTTCTAGCCCACCCACCAAAAAAAAAAACTCCCTTCCAAGTTTCCCAAGAATCTCATGCCATTACAACACCAGCTCAAATGATAAGATCTCATCATCTAAACCATATTCCATCCTATTCGCTGGCTTCACCCAACTCAAGGGGAGGGGATTACACAGGTGTGTACACAAGGTGGGACTCTCAGGTGCTATCTGAGAATGCCTATTGTCACACAGCATGTACTTACGACTTTTAAGGCGACTAAGTTATTTTTGCCTGCAATGCTCCAGTCATGGAATATGAGGCCCGTTCTTGTGTACTTGGGCAGCCAAACCCTCCACATCTTTATCTTCCATGTGATTGGATTTCCTGCTCCCTGCTTGCCAAGCCATTCCTGGCAGAGTCAGAACTACACACAAGCAACCTTATCAGAAGGAAGTCCCCAAAGTGGACTCTGTAGGAATGGCTGAGGTAATAGCATTTGCACCTGTCCAAGTTGTGGCTATTAAGCTTGATGGATTCCTGATAGAAGTTCCTGCCCTCCTCAGAGCAGATGAGAGATGATTCTGTTTTTGTAGGCGTTTGGAAACTGGGACAGTAGCCACAAATCCCATCCCTTCTTCCCCATCAGTATAGACCACCCACCCCGGATTTCTGGAGGGATGAGAAATTCTAGCTCTTATTTCCTCTTTTTGCAAGAATCTCTCTCTTCTCTTCCACACTGGATTTTTGGAGAAATGAGAAGCCTTTAAGGTGTGTTTGTGGCTATTTTTCCTATTATGTTTGAGTCTCTGACTCCAGGTAAAGGTCATTCATCTAAGGGGAAAAACCTGTTTTACACTCTCCTGGAACTAGGAAAATAGTCTTTCATCATATTAATAAAGTTATAGATTAGACTTAATCAGGAAGAAATATTCTTGCTATTTCTTGATTGTTCAATATATCATATGGACATTCATAAGCTTGGAAATAATCTGTGAATAACATCAGTATAATTTCTATTTGATTTTTAGTAGTGTGTGTGTAGGTATATGTATAGATTTTAAGATTAAACTTTTTCCAGATAAAAGAATACTATAAATCTTTCTAGAAAACCTGGTGGAAAAGATAAAGGAGAAAACAGAAATAGCCCCAAACACCATCACACAGAAATAACCACAGTATTTATATTCTTCTGTAACTTTTTTTTACATATTTCAAATTACATATATACTTAAAGGCTTTTTCCTATGTATAAATTAGAGCATGCCAAAATAGTTTTGTATTCTGTTTTTATCACTGAACATTAGCTATCATAAACTTTTCTCCAGATTGGAAAATCATCTTTTCCAAAAATGGTTTGCAATTTAGTAGTTAAGAGTTCCATTTTTGGTGGATTGAAATTCACTTTGGTTCTTTTTACCAGTGGAGGCTGAAAATATGATGTCATTAAAGTTATATCTCTACATGATGATGATGGAGACAGTAATATTAATTACAACTTCTAAAAGGACAATATTTTCTCCCTTCTAATTACAGAGTAGGTATCTTTTGCAAGGCGAATAGTTGCTGACTTCTCATGCATTCAACATGGCATAAGGGGGGAAGGAGGGAATTTATACTTATTGATATTTCCTCTGTAAATCAAGTGCTCCCTCATTACCTGATCATCAGGGAGACACCATAGAACAGGAATTTCCTCTGTGGGCTCCAGGGGTTTGGAATCCCAGCTCTACCATTTGTAGGCTGTATGACTGTCGGCAAGCTACTTCACCTCTCTGTTCCTTAGTTTTCTCATCTGGAATATGTGGATAGAAATGAGTGATGATCTCATAGGGCTGTTGTATGGATTAAATGTGACAAAAATACCAAACAACTTAGATGAATTCTAAGTGGATAATAAGACTGGATTTTTTATAAATGGTGGATATTTTCCTTTTCTTCCTCCTCCTCACTATCAGTCATTATCCTCTTTTTCGTTTCTTCTATCTCTTCTAAATCTCCTCAGTATGGAAACCCCTCAAGAAGAAAATGTTATATTGTGATGTATCTCTTGTGTTTTCTTCATCTAGCATAGTCCTATACTTACAGTTGCTTCATAAATATTTATCAGTTATCTTGTGTTTTTCATGATCTATAAATAGATGATAAGCATTTTTGTTCTATGCTCCAGTCATTGCTGGAAGGAACAGAGAGATTTTGTACACAAGAGTTGTACAGTCACACAGTATTATTTTATAAATGTGTTGCTCAAATACACCAATGAATCTATTTTATCACATCATATATACACCTATGATGTGCTAGACCTGAACCGAATGCTAAGTCAGCCTCTGCCACCAGGAAGCCCAAAGTCTCACATGTCTTTTGAGTTTATGATGTGCCTAGCATTTTGCTAGCCTCCTGTTTTTAACACACAGAAGTAACAAAAGACTTTACCCACCTGATTACTGTTGTTGTATGTCGGCTGGTAAACTGCAGGTTTGGGGAACAGTGATTGGTCTTACTGATTTTAGTAGTATCTGAATAAAAAAAGAAAACTTCCTTGTAAGTGAATTCTGAATTTAAATGCTTTACACAAATCATGCAATCCAGACGTGTGTATTAAACTTGTTATCCCAATTAGACTTGCTACTGGCTTCTTCCTCTCTCTTGCAGTAATAAAGGAAAACAGGTTCCGAGTTGTCACAAAGCAGTAGTGCCATGACCCTACATAATGATTAGGGTGGACAAGTCTGGTGCTAATAGAGACTAGGCAGTTTCTTCCCATCATTTCCCTCCCTCTCACCTCCACACCTTTACTCTCACTCTTCTATTCCTTTCCTTTTCTTAAACATAAAGTAATACTCCATGGCCCAACTCAAGATTTGCTATGAATCACTTTTTGACAGAGAAAAGAGGAGCTACTGCAGGACTCAAGGCAGAATCCTGTGTGCAGTTATTACTCCTCACCTTAAGCACAGACTTAACAGCCCTGTTTCTTAATTAAGCTAGATAATCAACTCATGGTTTCCTTAAGTGAACCAAAATTTCCATCCTATCCAAACTAGCAGTTCCCTACTATTTTTCTTCATTTCCTGTGATTACCTGAAATTTCATTACACATTTTACACATATTCAGTGTTGATCTAACCAACTAGAAGACAAGCACTGCGGGTGGAGGGCTCATGTTGAGTTTATTGCTTTATCTGCAGTAGATACAACAGAGCCTGGTTCATAGCTGGCACTCAGTAGATAAGGCATCCTCAAACTACAGCCTGCGGGCAACATGTTGGCCACCTGGCACATTTATCTGGCCCTCTGGGTGCTTTTTGCCACTGCTGCCTGTCCTGCTTAGCAGCCGACTCGTCCTGGGCCCACAGTGCGCCCTCTCCAATGGTCTGAGGGACAGTGAACTGGCCCCCTGTTTAAAAAGTTTGAGGATCCCTGCAATAGATACTTGTCAAATGGATGTAGCATAAGAATTGGCTAGTGTATCAGATAAAGATGGTATCCTGCCTCTCGTCTCTCTCTTGCTTAAGAAAACCATAGCAGTGGCACCAAAGACCAACATAAAAGACAAAGATGTGCTATGCTTACCCTTCACTTTTCAGGTGGCAGCCTGTTGGCAAGTCTGTACATTCTGTTTTCAAAACACATCTTGAACCTGACCGTCTCTGTGGCTACTGTCCAACTCTCAGTTGCCATCATAGCCACGGGGAGTGCTGTACAAGCCTTTCTACCGGTGTCTCTGCATCCCTTCGTTTCGATCCATCCCTTCATAGAGCAGCAAAAGGGAACTTCTGAAAGTTGAATTGCATCATGTCAGTCTTCTATGGAAAATTCTCTAAGCCTGTAACTCTCAGGAGATAAACCAAACTGGCCTCAACACCTTCAAGGACCAGCATGACCTACCCTTCCCTTGCTTGTCAATGTCATCTCATGCTTTTCTTCTTGTGGCCTGCCATGTTCCAACCATATTGGTTTTCCCTCAGTACTTGGAATGTGCCAGAGACTCTCCCACCTCGCAGTCCTCTTGTCCTTCAATTCCCTTCCCCAACTCCTCTTCCTTCAGGCTGATATGTCACCTTTGCAGAGATACCTCCCCTCATCCCCATCTAAGTAAGTGACATTCTGTTAGTCTGCCATCCTCTCTCCTGGCTTTATCGCCTGGATTCCAGCCTCCGATCACCTGTTTTCCCCTCTTGTCTGCACTGCTAGAGTGTAAGCTCCAGAACGACAGAGACAGTGGCTGTGGTCTTCACTGCTGTGTTCCCAGGACTGACCAAGAAGCTGTTCATTAAGCACTAAGTAGGTGCTGGCATTGATTTCTCATTCCTCTTGTAACAAACTGCCACAGACTTTATTGCTCACAACAATGCAAAGTAATTATCTCACTGTTCTGGAGGTCAGAAGTTCCAAAAGGGGCCTCACTGGGCTGGAATCAAGGTGTTGGCAAGGCTCAAGGTTCCGGGTGCTCAAGGGGAGGACCCTTTTTCTTGCTCTTTCGGTCTTGCAGAGGCTGTCCTCATTCCTCGGCTCACGGTCCTCGTCCTCCATCTCCAGGCTGCATCTCTCTGTGCCTTTTCTTTCACAGTCTTATATCCTTCGGACTCTTCTCCTGCCTGTCTCCACTCTAATAACCATTGTGATTAAATCGGTCTCACCTGGATAATCCGGATCATCTTCCTGTTTTAAAATAGGAAGTGGATTAGCCATCTTAATGCCATCTGCAACCTGATTTCCCCTTTGCCATGTAATTAAACATATGCATGAGTTCTGGGGATTAGGAGATGGACTCTTGGGGGCCCATTATTCTGCCTTAATAAATATTTATGGATACATGAATAAATAAATGGCCAACTGGCTTGGAAGTCAATGGCTGCGTTTACATTTCCTTTTTGTTGCTTTTTGTGCTTTCCTAAGCTAGGCCAATACTCAGGCTTTGCAGTTACTCTGATGGGCTCTTTGATTCCCACAGAGGAACAGAGGACTTAGGAATGAAGCCTTCCTTTAATTATCAGCCTCAGAAGAGAACCTGGGGACCCTTAAGGTACTGGGTGAGGAAGGGTGTTGAAGATCTAATTAAATATCTAATATTCTTTGGAAGGCATGAGATTTATGGTCGGTGCCAATGTAATTGGCGTGGTCTCTCCCGGAGTGACAAATGTAGGCGTTATAAACATTTGCACCTAAGGTGATTCTAACCAAGGTGATTAATTTGGGCGAGATTAATACAGGGAAGCTGGAGGGCATGTTTTGCAATCAAGTAGAGCGTGTTTGCTTCGACCTGGATTGAATTCCAGCAATGGAGTGGAAAAAAATTCAAAGAGAGCTATTTCATGAGTGCTCAGTGACAGGCACCACCGTCACCTACGTGTGGAATGAAGTCGTGGTGTGTTTGCTGAGAAAAGCTACAGACATCAAGGATCCCATAACTTCACATGTTCCCCAAGGACAACACAGCAAAGACATTCCATTGTATGAAATGAGTTTTTTCTTCTCAGATGAGACCTCACGTTTATCTGTCATTTCTCAGGCTATTTTTAGTGACCGTGCTTTAAAAACTCGAAGAGGCTGCCTCTGCTCACCAGCCTCAAGCACAGGGTTGCTATGCAACAGGCCTATCTCCCTGGTGGTGCTTGCACTCTTAGCTATTCGGTGAACTAGACCCTTGTCTGGAACCAAACAAGAGACTGATGCCAGCTCATGCAAAGAAAGAGCAATGGCTTTGGAATCTCACCACTAGTGGAGATGCCCTGTGTTACTCTGAAAGTAAACAAGGTCCAGGTACCTCTGAGTATGTGTGTGTGTGTTAGGACAACTGGGACAGAAGTCTGGGAGGTTCCTTACTGAGCGATGGAGAACAGTCTTAATTCTCCTCTAGGGCTAATAGCCTCTTGCCTACCTGCCAGTGAGAATAAGCTCCCACATCTGTAGATTTCTTTGGTTTACAACATCCTTTCACAGAAGTGATGACATTTACTGATTGCTTACTACATGCCTATGGGGTACCTTTTGCTTCTTAAATGTCAAAATGTTTAATCCTCACAACAGCTTTATGGGAGAGAAGGTAAGCTACTTACCTAAGGCTCCTCAGCTAAGATGGGCTAGATGTAGACTTTGTAATCAGGTCTGTTTAACTCCAGAATCCATTTTCTACACCATGATGCCGCACTCCTTTCCATCTGACATTCGCAGGAATGCTGTCTCTTAGGCAAGAAAGGTAAAGCGATGGTCTGGATATTGGTGTTCCCCCAAGATTCCTAGGTTGAAACCTCATCCCGAATGCGATAGAATTAAGAGGTGGGGCTTTTAAGACTTCATTGGCCCTCATGAATGGGACTAGTGTCCTTATAAAAGAGGCCCAGGGGAGCTTATTCGCCCCTTCTGCCACCTGAGGACACGTAGAAGGTGCCATCAACGAGGAACCATCTCTCTCCAGACAACGGATCTGTTGGTGCCTTGATCTTGGGCTTCCCAGCCTCCAGAATTGTGAGCAAAACATTTATGCTTATAAATTGCTCAGTCTAAGGCATATGTAGTTGCAGCCTGAAAGGACTAAGGTATTAATAATATTCTGTCTTCTAGCAAAAGAAACTGAGCTGTGGCAGAATAATCTAAAGGTAAATGGTCAGACTGCAATTAGAAGCCAGGTTTTGGATGTTTACAACACTGGTCTTTTTGTTCTTCCATCATGCTCCATTAAAGGTACTAGAGAGGGACCATTTCAGGCTCTTTACAAAGGGAAATGGGACACCCCATGATCTGTGCAGCCAACTCACACTTTGCCCATTTGATTCTTTTCTGGTTTCTCTGATGAGGTTAAGAGGGCTTCAGTCACAATCCTTGGCCAATGGGGAGCTCTTACCACCAACAAGTGCATGCCTTGAATGCAGCGCTTTTCAGACTAAGTGCTCCCATACCTCCCTGAGATCCTACTCGGTGCAGATTCTCATTCCCTGAGCCTGAGAAAGAGGAGCTTGTGCCTCTGCATTTCCGGCCACTTCCCCAGTCATGTTGATGCTGCTGGTTCTGGGGCGTCCATGCTTTGAATAGCAACGTTTTAGTTTAGTTCATGTGCAGGAGGCTGCAGAACCTTTCATGGGTTGACTGACAAACAAGAACTTAAAGTCTGGGAGATTTTCATTTTCCTTTCCATATTTTGGTCTGTCTTGACACTTGATACAGAATCACTGATTGACCAAAATTTGGGTTGTGAGGTTTGAATCAAGGCCTGGCACCAGGAAAGGGTCTTTGAAATCACAGATGCTGCAAGAATAGACAAACAAACAAACAAAACCTGACCAAGGATATATAAACACCATGTAATCATGTGGTCCCGGCCTGGTAGAAGAGCCAGAGGTAGGAGCTGTAGCTGGAGAGAGGTGCTTTGCTGGGGAAGGGGGTGTTGCAATGGGATGGAGTTATGGAAATTGCAAATGTCACTGCAAAGACCCTGATTCTAGTCCTGGTTTTTTCAGTGACACTATGGCCTTCAGGGCAACACACGTCGCTTCATTCTGAAATCAACAGCTTCTCTACTTTATAGGCATTGCATTTACCCAACAGATGAAGATACTAAGACTCGCGGAATAAATGGCTTGCTAAAAGTCCCAGAGCTAGAAAGTGGAAGAATTGGGATGAGAGCTTAAGTTTGCTATTATTTTTTTAAATCCCTTTGCCTGTCTTGTTGAGTTGATGTCTCCGGATTCTGTCAGATCAAAGCTGCAATCATGCTGATTCTTTCTGAATGCATGAGCTGATGGTTGGCTTAAAACCAACAGGAAGGGCTCTTACAGAGGAACGCTCAGCCATTTGGGTTTCATAGGTAGATATTGATGCACATGTACACAATGATCTTGCTGGCTTATGTGGTCCTAAAAGATGAATAAATGGCTTCTCTAACAGTTGGACATTCTAATAGATGAAGTTTCTGTAATTAGAAGGGACTCTTGAGATAGTCTCATCCGGGAGGTATAAACGCTAAAGCCTACATTCCAGGTGAGCAACATCAATGAGACCAGTGGGCAGTCATTCCAAAAGGGACATTCTCTGTCTGTATAGGACATACTTAGAAATAGTTTTCAGTTCTACAAAATCACATTCTGCTTGCCATTTCTAGTGAAGCAGGTGGCACTCATAGTCTATGTACATATTTTCTCTTTCTATCAGTAGTTGGCAAATTTAGTGGTTCTCTACTACAAGAGAACAACAGAGTTCTGTGAATATAAAACAATATTCTAACTCAACATCAGGGACCAGTGTGGACCAAAAATGAAGGACCAATACCGGGTATCTTTACTAGTATAAGCATTGCAGCAAACTGGATTTCTAGGGCCCCATTGGGTAGCAGCCACATAGTCGTGACAGTTGTATTCATGAGGAATGTAGCTATATGTGGCCAAACTTTCTGCTTTTTTTCAGGAGAAGCTAAAAATCTGGAATTTGATTGGAAATCTCTTAACTCTATAAATCTTGGCTATGTTGGGTTTCTTGGTTTTAAATACTGTGCACTCCAAAGAAAACATGTCTGCGAGCCAAATCCTGCCAGGTGGTTGCTAGTTTATAAGTTCTTCCTTTTTTTTTTTCTGATCTAGCCCAGCAACTTCATTTTTACAGGTCAGGGTGCTAACAAGTAAAGTGATATCTGTGTGTCCTTAGACAGAAGAAGTGTTAGGGGTTGAAGCCAGGTCTCCTGACTTCAATTGATTTCTACCCCTCCACCATGCTGTTCCGTTAATTTCATTTTTCTAGCCATTTCGACTTAGCATGGAAAGCAAGGAACGTCCTTACATTTAAGTTACATGCAGGGAAAAATGAATACTGGAGACATTCTTCAATCAAGTGCCAAAGACTCAAGGATCTCTTAGGTGATATTTAAGTGCTTAGCAATCACACAATTTGTGGCAGCAAGAACAGACATTAAGAATCCTCAGCACAATTTTCCTCTATACTCAAACCATACTGTTCTCTATAGATAATGTGTCCTAGAACATCCTGTGTTTGAAATGTCATTAAGCTATAAATCAATTACTCTTTGGAGCATCCAATACTGGATTTATCCAAATAGTTTCAGTCATCTGAAACCAGAAGCTCTTATAGACTGCAGGATTTTATTATGGTAGAAAACTTAAAAAATAGGTCTTTAGCTTGATAAAATCCATGACAGTGGGCAAGGATTTTTTGTTTTTCAGTATTTCGATTTAGGTCTTTGATGTGGTTCAGTGAATGCATAGTAAGAGTATAACTTCCTTTGAAGACACTGAGAGCAACAGTGTATTCCCCCCATATCCTGTAGGATGGCCAGGCATTTGGTCCTAGAGGGATAAACACAAACATGAAGATTGTAAAGAACATTCATTTCAAAGATTGGAATAGGCAAGAGGAATTCATGCAATGATTAAGGTAAAGGAGAAGAGGACCCAGAGCTACTGTTCTCAGCAGATGAATCGTGGAGGGACAGTGAGACCCCGAGTATTGAAAACAAGTGGAAAAACTTCCCTAGTAGAATAGTTTAATAGTGAAGATGTTTGGCTCATGATCTGAAAAGGCCTTACCTATAAGGTCTCTGGAACCAGGACAATGTCTCTTTTCCACCAATGTCATCCCGACACTCAGCATAGGACCTGGTACTTAGTGCTCCATTCATATCCCAAGTCTTCTAACATTTTTAATTTACCAAGTGATTACTATGTGTTAGGCGCATTACTAAGATCAGGAAGTAGCACACACACATATTCAGATGAACCCCACGGGGATATACAATTACCATCTTGATTTTACATTTGAGAAAACTGAGGCTAGGGATGTTAAGTAGGTCACTGAGGTCACATGGCGAGCAGGTAGTAGGACAGGGATGTCCTACTTCTGTCTCTGGCCCAGAGAGGTGGCAGTCAAGGCTACCAGAATGCTTCCTCAAGATGCCTCACTCATTTAGGACCTCCGTCAGTAACTCCATACATTCTAGGTCACTAACCCATGCTTCCCTCTATGGAAGGAATACATGAATGTGTAAATGGATGAAGGTCTCAAGATTAAGGTCTCCATAGAATCTAGAGATGTATTTCTCATATCTGGGTGCTTGGCAGATGTTAGGTTCTCTGGAGAGGATAAACCTCCCTCCCCCAAAGTTGACTGCCACCACCTGGGAATGGAAAGCTGGCAGCAGATTGTTCAGGATGTTGCATGCCCAGCTAATGCATTTGTCTGTAAGAGCTTAGCTTCATGGCCTCAGAGCTAAGTACAGCCCAGATCTTGCTTAGAATTCACTGTATGTCTTTAGGAAGTAACTTAAGTGCCTGAACCCTTGGACTTTTTATCTAAGAAGTGAGATATTTTGTATGATGGCTGTGACTATGAAATGTGACAATGTTGGCAACGTTTGTAGCACTGTGCCTGATGCATAGTAAACATGTCCAATTTTTATGATGCCTCAACGTTTACCCAAAGGATGGAAAAGGGAAGAAGAGGAGTGACCTAGGGACAAAATGCTCCCTAGCATTTGGGGATAACTGAGATGTTGAACATATTGTCAAGTTCTGGCTCTGGAATTCAGGATCCTGCTCCTTCCCTTTAGGAGTTTCCTGATGTTCTTTATAAATTGCCAGTTTCTTGACCTAGAATGTATGGAGTTACTGACAGAGGTCCTAAATGAGTGAGGCATCTTGTTGAAGCATTCTGGTAGCCTTGACTGCCACCTCTCTGGGCCGGAGACAGAAGTCAAGTTCTCTGTCATTTTCTACAAACAGCCTCATGGTAGATGGAACATTTATTTGCCTTACACCCTTCATATTCCATCCAGGTGGGGTGAATTTATTCCATGTCTACTCTCTTCTGTGCAGCTCTCTACCCCACATGGGATGATGTGATGATTTTGTGACTCGTCCCCTTGACCACCAGCAACTGGTTTGGCCAATAGGAAGCCCTGACAGGAGAAGGGAGGGAGGGGAAGGAAGAGGAGAGTGCACTAAAGCTATTTAATTTTTTTAATTGATGTATAGCACAAGTGTACTATTGAATGTATTTTCACAGTGAACACATGTGTGCAAACAATTTCCCAAGTCAAGAAAAAGAAATTACCAGCACTCTAGAACCCCTCCCCACACCCCTTCCAAGAGACCACCACCCCTAAACATCCAGTTATCTATTCCCTGTCTCTCTTTCTGCAAGGTCCCCTTGGACTGTTGTTGACCTTCAGCTGCAGGCACTGTTCCTTGCAAAGTTGCTTGTTGTACACAACTGTTCCCCTCAGGGTTCTGGAAAGTACCTCCTCTCCCTTGTTCCTTCTGGCTTGGAGCTTGGCATCTACCAGCTGTAGGTCTCTGCAGTACCTTTGCCCCAAACCAGACATGCTTTTTTCTAACAGTACCTAAAGTGAACAAACCATCCTGTTTTGAATGTGTCCCCTGTTTGCTACTGAGACTGACAGATAAACCAGGCGGGGCTCCGCCAATGGCCAAACTGGGAAATCCACTCAGAGAAGGATGTCACAGCTGGGTAAAACGTCTCTACAGTAACTGTCCAACACTGTTCTTTTGTTAAAATTAACATAGCTGTTTTTAAACAGTGTCTCCCGAGGAATCATAATGCGTGAGATGCCTGGTTGATGTGGAGTGATGATACAGAGCTTGAGCGACTGCAGTTGCCCAAACTGGAAATTACTGGAAGAAAACTGGACTGGGAGGGCAGTGCTGGCTGAGCTGGAGAGGAATGGGTGGGCTCCAGAGACCCTGAGGAGGTAGAAACTTATGGTCCTTTTGTCTAGAACGGAGGAGGATGAGGAGTTGCCAAGGAGGCTCGCAGATTTCCAAGTTTCGCAGTTGATCGGATGGATGGCAGTAAGAATGGCTGAGATAGGGAACCCGGAGAGGGGTAAGTGATGGGGGACAGTTTGTGAGTTCTGTGTGGGGCACGTTGAATTTGTGCATCTACTGGAGATGCCAAGTTGTATTGTTCTTGGAAATGTTGTATTGTCCTTGGAAATGTCACAGGAAAGTGATAAAAGTCAAAGAAGTCAAGGCTAAGAATATAAATTCTGGTATTTTCAATCTCTGGATTGAACTTAAAGCTATGAGCATGGGTAAACTCGCCTAGCGAGAGATTATAAATGCGGTGGAGGGCAGGTTTTCTCAACCTCAGGACCGTCGAAGTTCTGGGCTGGGTAGATCTTTGTGGGGGCCTGTCCTGTGCATTGCAGGATATTTAGTAGCATCCTTGACCTCGGTGTACCACATGCCAATACTCCCTGGATGTGACACCCAAAATGTCTCTAGATATTTCCAACTGTCCCCAGCCCCCAGCTGAGGACTACTGGTGTAGAGTGTTGATGGCGAATGAGGTGGCAGGACTTGAACACCCTATTCCGATCCTGCCTCTGTCCCTGCCTAGCTGCGAGACCCAGGGTGTGTACGTTATTGAACTTGTGTGTCTATTTCCTCCTCCGTGGAGTGAGGCAATAGCAGGAGATGGCACATCATTCATTTTGGCAAGATAAATGAGAAAGCTTGAGCAAACTGCTTGCAAGAGCATCTGGCTCGTGTGAAGTGTGCATGGCGGTTGTACTCCCAGCGTTAGTCTTATTGGGAAGAGGGAGAGATCTGGGGGTGAGCTTTGGAAAATATCAACATGTAAGACTACACAGAAAAGGAGGATTCTGTGAAAGAGACAGAACAGGAAGGAGTGGCTGAAGCATAGGAGGAAAGGTGGGGTGAGGGTACGTCGCAGGGGAGAAGGGAGGATGAGGACTCAGTGGAGGGGACACAGCAGGCCCCTCCCCCACACACCTCGCCTTGGGCCTGGGAGAAACCAAGTCCAGTATATTTTATTGGGACAAAGTGCTCTAAAATGCCTTTGTCATATTTATTAGAGTTTAGGATCTGTCTAGGAGTAAAAGTTTTATGGTGCTCTTAAATGGCACTTGGGATGTATTTATGACATTTTGGTAAAGAATTCTTTTTTGCTCTCAGATGGGTAGTTGTTGAGAAGCAACATTACATGGTGATTGAAGACACGTGAACCACTGATAAGTGACAAGCCCTGAAGAGCCAGCACACTGGAGAGGGATGGCACTGTTTAACCTGTGCCACTCCTTCAGGTTAAGACACAGGGGACAGAGAAGGGATGTGTAATGGGTACCTGGATAAAAATAAATTTAGAAACACAACTGTGTGTATCAGCCAAATTGTTCTGTACATACAACTCAATATCTTTGGTACTCTAAGGAAATGAGAAAGGCTTCTCTATACCTTGCCCCTCTCTTCCACCCCAACTGATCTAACATGTTTTCTTTTAATTCTCAATTTCTGAAGCATATTTCTGCTCTAAGAACATGAATGGATGTGAATGGGAGGAAGCAGCGATTCCTGGGAATTACAGATATGTTCTTTTTCTCTCTGCTCCCTCCCTTCCAATCCACATTATGCCCTTACTATGTGCCAGGTACAGAACTAGGTGCCGGGAATAGAGCAGGACAAAGGGAGAAGAGGATCTTTTGACCAAATTGTCTTTATTAAAAAAAAAAAATGTAAACAAATGTCTTTTAAAAGGCCCCACTCAGATACTTACAAAAATGGTAAAGAAAATAATAACCTGAATGTGTTAATAAGGAAGTGAAGAGGCGCTTGTTTCCTACAGGATGATTAGGAAAGGACTCTCTAAGGAGGTAACGTGTAAACCAAGATCTGAACAAAACGCCTTAAAAGGAGCCAAGGAAGAAAGCTGCAGGTAGTGCACCCAGGTAGGAAGGTGCTAGAACTCAGTGGCAGTGGAGGAGGGGCAAGAGACAGGGTGTGGAGGACCCCAGGGGACTTCAGCCCCAAGACCACCAGTGAGGACTTCAGAGGTTGTCTTAGGTCCAAAGGCAGGGGCAGGGATAAGGTGGGTGTGGCAGTTGTGAATAACCACAGCCATTCAGGTAAGAGCCCAGAGTGCCCTGACCCAAGGTATGGGGAGAGGAGACAGGTGCACAGGTTTGAGAACATTCTATCTCCCCAATCTGCATATGACTACCCCTGCTATTAGTATTTAGAAACTTTTTTTTTTTTTTTTTTTTTGAGACAGAGTTTCACTTTTTATTGCCCAGGCTAGAGTGAGTGCCATGGCGTCAGCCTAGCTCACAGCAACCTCAAACTCCTGGGCTCAAGCAATCCTGCTGCCTCAGCCTCCCAAGTAGCTGGGACTACAGGCATGTGCCACCATGCCCGGCTAATTTTTTTCTATATATATTTTAGTTGGCCAATTAATTTCTTTCTATTTATAGTAGAGATGGGGTCTCGCTCTTGCTCAGGCTGGTCTCGAACTCCTGAGCTCAAATGATCCGCCCACCTCGGCCTCCCAGAGAGCTAGGATTACAGGCTTGAGCCACCGCGCCCGGCCTATTTAGAAACTTTTGAATGACTCATGATACCTCTTTTCCTGAGGCTTTAGGGAATAATGATACCTTCTAGATTCTCCCTGTAGTGGCTTGAGATTAAAAAAAATAAATAAATTGCTGTTATATACTCCCTTCTCATCATTTATCTGTGAGAGATGGAGGCTTATTAAAATCACATCTCAGCCCTCACACTCCTAAGTGTTCTCCTTCCACTGCCTCCTTTGAAGAGCTCTTTGACATCAGAACCATGGTGGGGGTGGAGGGAAGGAATTGAACAAACTTTTGCTTTGAAGTTCATTAGAAAAAAACTGTCCATTCAGTAAGCATTTATTAAGTGCCTCTGTGTACGAGGAGGAGTAAGGCAACTTTCGACCTATTGGGTCTCAGCGTAGTTGTAAAGTTAGACTTACAAACAAGTATGTCAGTTGAGTCCATTTCTGAATAGAGAGTGTGTACTGAAAAATGATGGGGAGTTAATTTTGCCTATCGAGACTGAGCAGACTTCTCAGGGGAAGATAGGACAGATGAGCCAGGTTGATAAGCCTGAGCAGTGGTTTACCAGGTAGAAAAGGAGAGCAAAGGGACTTCAGCCATAAAGAAATAGTATGTGCAAAGGCCCTGAGGCATAAAGAAGCATGTGGAATCATCTCATAAGGCATATGGGGATTGGCATTAGCAGCATCAGATGGGACTATGATGGGCATCTAAGAAATTCCACGTAGTTCAGACACTTTCCAATAATGGGTCAGTGTTGCTAAAACCCAACTACAATTATTCAGGTACCATATTTCATCACATAATACCAATTACATACAAAATACTAGTATATTTAGTAAGTTTTTGTTTTTTTTTTTTCTTTTAATTGCTTTATTATGTTGTTTACCTGAATGTATTCAGGAAAGAAAAGTTTAAACATAGCATTGTAAAGAATCAGCTGAGGTGATCAGTTTGATGTGCTAAGCTGTGTTTTTGGACAAATCGTATTAAATACATGACTACTGAAACATAGCTCATCTGCATGCTGCCTGCGTCACCTCACACCTGCTGCGTGTCACTCCATTAGTAAAGCTGCAGGTGCGAGGAGTTGGAGGATGAGAACGTGGTGTCATCACATCTGCGCTTGAGAAGCATCACTCAAGCGGTAGTAGTGTGGAGACCAGAGTGGAGAGGGAATTAGATTTGCAAAATGCTTTCCGTTCATTATCTGCAAAGTTCAAATAATGACACAAACGAGGTACCTGCTACTCTTCCTGCAGACATGTATAGTGGTGGGGGAAAATCAGAGTATTGAAAGCCTCCGATTTTGTGCTGTTAAGGGACATTAGCACTCTTTCCCCTCCTCCCCTTGCCCCGAGAGGCTTCAATTCAGCCTCATCTCCTCGGTGTTGCAGGTGAATTCAAGATTCAGGAGGCTTCATGATGATAAGTGACATCCTTTCGTGGGAGGAGAATGTCACTGTGGAAATGCATATTGGAGGAGACACTAGTTCCCAAAGACCCCAGGGATAAATCAACTGGGACATGTCCCCCCTCTCCAGTCAGTCTTCAGAAACACGGTGAGCCTGGCTGGCCTACTTTGGCTCCAGACCTTGCAAATCCCTTCTTAGCAGGATAATGAAAGGCCAGAATGTGGGGCTCAAAGCATGGTTGCCCCCATCCCACCGCCATTAAATATAGAGGAAAAACCTTACATGGCATCTAGCTCTAGGGTCAAATAGGCAAGTGGCTTCAGGGATCCAGCAGGTTCTGGGGATGAAGTGACATTGGTAAATTGGAGAACCTGATCCAGTTATTCAGTGACATCTGCTGCTTATTCTTGTCAAATGGAATGGGCTCAGTGTCTTTAGATCTATCTTGCAACAAAATCTGGATTTTTTGGTGTCATCTTCTCAATCTTGTCATCTCCCTTCTCCTCTGTGCTTTCCTCCAAAAGGGGCAAACTCTGTGACCCAAATAAAACATGCCTGTGAGCCCAAGCAAACCTGTGGACCATGTATTATAACCTCTGAACCAGCTTACGTTCTCATCCAATTTTGTGCCATTTCTGACAGAGTATTGGTCTCTTCTTGATCACCTCCAGAGCCAGAGGTCTCACTACCTTGCAGATCAGTCCATTACACTGTTAAATAGGAAATGTCCACATTAGACAGAAAAATCCTTCTTGGGGAAAAAAGCTCAAATGTCTTAGCTGGATTTCAAAACCCACCTCCCACTCCAGCTTGAAACATGCTTTAGGAATTATCTTCTGCTCTCTGGATTGGCCTATCTCTGTCTCCTGACTTTACCATCTACCTCCCCAACATCAAGGTTTTGCTCACATATTCCCCATGTCTAGCGCCCCCTGGGCCCTGCTCTTTGATGTTCTAAATTTAATAAGCCTATTTTAAAAGCTAGCAAAGTCATGGCTACAAAAGTAATGCCCTTCATGAAAAAGGCAAATTATCTATTTTGAATGTAGTTTGAAAAGGTCCCTAAGCCAAGCCTGCCTATTTTGAACATTGCTAGTCAGAAGCATGATAGATTTAAAGAAGGCATATAAAACGACAAAATGAAATCTGCCTGTAGTTTCAATCCTAAAATATGTACGTGTATTTTTCTCAGTAAGATGGCCAAAATTTAGGCTTATTGCAAAGAACGATGTTTTCTAACTGTTTTTTATTTCAGCATCTTATAGGGGTACAAATGTTTAGGTTACGTATGTTGCCCTTGCCCAAGCCAAGTCAGAGCTTTAAGAGTGTCCATCCCCCAGACGGTGTGCACCGCACCCATTAGGTGTGTATATTCCCATCCTGTTCTCCCCCTTACCCCTGCTGAAAGTTACTACTATATGTGCACGTAAGTATTGAATAGTTAGTACCAGTTTTATGGTGAGTACATACAGTGCTTATTTTTCCATTCTTGTGATACTTAGTAGAATGGGCTCCAGCTCCATCCAGGATAATACAAGAGGTGCTTGATGACCATTGTTTTTCGTGGCTGAGTAGAACTCCATGGTATACATATACCATATTTTATTACTCCACTCATGTATTGATGGGCACTTGGGTTGTTTCCACATCTTTGCAACTGCGAATTGTGCTGCTATAGATTTGGGTTTGAGCAAACCAGTTGGGTACTTGCGAAACACATAAGGATCTACGTTTCTGTGATTTTCTTACCCTTGTAACTTTTCTTACCCTTGTAACCGGGCCCTGTGATGGATAATCCTCTAAGCAGCCAGAAGCTGGAGTCTGAGGCGTGGTTCTTTGTATCTGCAGCTGGACCTTACTGCTAGGCACGGTCTCAGCAGAGATTGTCCCCCTGTCACCTTGGGCTTCACCGGTGCCTTCATCAGCATAAGCATCCAGGGCTGTGTGACCCAGAGCTTCCTTCAGCTCATTTTTGAAAAGGAGCAAAGTAGCGTTGTGGATGAAATAGGCATCTTTACATTTTTCAGAGCCTTTTTGGGGCAATTCCAAGTCACTTTGCTAGTGGCAGGCTTTTGTAGCCTCCAAGCAAGCTGCGAACCATGTTTTATTTTCAAATAGAGAAGAATTTCATCCAATGACAATGATTAGCAATTTACTGTCGGTAAATTCAGGGCTCTCAGACGTGTAACCAGCAGCTGTCCACTCCCTCCTGAGGGCAGACTGACCTTTGGAAGCTTCTGTAATCACATGTCTGGGTGATCTGGAGGGACTCTCAGTGAGGAGCCCTTTCAGAGGGAAAAGCCAACCGTGGTGAATGGAGGGACGAGGTGTGGGTTGGAGAGAGTACGTGGAGCAGCAGGCTTAATTCACTCATTAGCAGCATTTCCTGTGATTAGCTGGAAATAGATTTAGGCTCTATTAGGGCAGAACTAGATGAAAAAATTGACAGAAATCTCAAAGCTAGTAGAAAGAAATGTACTTCAAGGACTCTCATTAGAGAGCAAATTATCTTCTCTTCCACAAGTTTCAGCTCCAGGCAAGACCTAGAAGGGAAGTACCGCCAGAGTCACTGTTTCCCTGCACATTTGGCTTGCAGTGGCTCATATGTGGGGATATATAGATGTGAAGACAATGCCAGAGGCAGGACAAGAAGCAAATCTGCTCTTAGGCCAGTGCTCTCTGCTCCAAGCACCTGTTCACTTGTAGGCAAGCTGCTGGCCTCGTGTTCTTGCCCTTCTATTTCCCATTTAAGGACCTAGAGCTCTCTCCCACCCTGTGATTCTGGGGTCTCTTTGGGAGATGGACCTATGTGCCAAAAATGATGGCATATAATCATACTATATTGCATGTGAGATCCAAACAGTAAGCATGTTAGGAGGAAGGGAGATGAAATCAAGAGGGCCGTAGTGACTGGAACTTGAGTCAAGTGTGATAGAACTTCGGAGGGTAGTAGCAAATGGCACAGAATTTGCAGGTAGACAGTCCTGGGATGAATCTCTGCTCTGCTGCCATCTGTATAAATTACATAATCTCTCTGAGCCTCGATTTTCACATCTGCGAAATGGGATTACAGGGTTGCTTGGCAGAGCTAATTGAGACAATGTATATGTATAAGAGTTAGGACAGTTACATAATAATGTTACCTAATATCGGTCCTGTGTTTTGAGATGCTGAACATAGTTACAAATTCTTTTCCGTGAGCTCCCATTGAAAAGTAGAGTTAAATTCCTTTCTGCTTCTTTCTGGGCTGGCCCTAGTGCCTTGCTTGACCAGTGCAATAATACTCTGAGGCTGGGACTGACAAGGCTAGGTCATAAGGAGCCCTGTTTTTTTTTTGTTTTTTCTTTAAACTTGCTCTTGAGTCTTGTGCCACCACTTAAGAAGACAGCCCTGAGACTGTCATGCTGGGGAAGCCACATGTGCCGCACACGTGAAATGGCCGTGAGTCTGCATAGAGAAAGACACCAGGCAATCCCAGCCACCCAAGCCCCAGCCATTGGGTCAAACCAGCAGAAGACCCAGCATCGTGAGACAGAGATGAGCTGTCCCCTCCGTACCCCACAGAACCATGAGAAGTAGTAAGAGATGTGATTTTCATCCCTCAAGTTTTGGGGTGGTGTGTTGTACATCAAACGTAGCTGTCTGAATACCCCCATTCATGTTGTTGACAGTCAGCGAAGTTGAGCTGTGAACACTTCGTTTCGGGCAGTCCTCAGCACACCTCCTTCATTCCCTAATGTGCTTCAGTTCTGCCTTTGGCCTGGCTCTAGACCAGGCATCCTCAAACTACGGCCCTCGGGCCACATGCCGCCTGGCCAGGACGTTTATCTGGCCCGCCCAGTGTTTTTGCTGCCGCTGCTTGTCCTGCTTAGCAGCAGACTTGTCCCGGGCCCACAGTGCACACTCTCCAATGGTCTGAGGGACAGTGAACTGGCCCCCTGTTTAAAAAGTTTGAGGATCCCTGCTCTAGACACTTGGCTCCATATCCTAGTTTCATTGTAAATATCTACACTGAAATCGCTAGAAGTGTATAAAAGAGAGAGTGTAATGAAGTGCTCGATACATAGTGAATACCTATTACAGAGAAAAACCAAAGGGAATTCTGCAAGAATGTGCCAAATAAGTGGCTTCATTGAATTAAACTAGCCTAGTAAAACTGAGTGGCCCATTGGGCACTGCTTTTTTGTGACTTAGCATGCTGGGCACGGGTCAGCTCATACCTTTATTTGGGGCTTCTAACCCAGCACTTGTTCCTTCACATAAGGAAGAATTCCAAATGCACTTATCAAAATTCAGAATGGGGTTAAGAGCAGACTAGGGGTGGGGTCCCTCCTGCAGAGACCTTTCCTTTATTTTGGTAATCAAATGTTATGAGAAAATGAACATGCTCCATGAGAGGGATGGAGTATTTTACATGAGAATACGATCAATCAGTGGTCCTCTCTCTTATTTTATCTGACAGTGGTTTTTCAATTTCTGATGAAAATCGTGGATCTTATTTCTGAGAAGACACACATGTACCCACAAGCAATATTCTTGATATACTTAGGAAGCTTGGTCATAAACCCCAGGATCCTATTTCTACGTTGAGAATCTCTGACCTAAAGAAAGATTTTATAATTTGATAATACCATCTTCCTAGATAAATCCTCAAAAATATTTCTTTGTTTGACTTGCCTGCTTTCGTCATATGGTAGAATCCTTCCCTCCCCAAACCATCAGATTTTAGTACGAAGTTATGGTTGTTGGTAACACTTTGATGAGCTTTTATACAGCTAGGTTATCAGAAGTAATTGGGCCGATTCTTTTCCTCCTTATTTGTTTGCTTTTTTCTCAGAGCATTCTGGATCGTGCTCCATTTATTGAAATCACACTCCACAGTTATGAAAGCATCTGCTTGTAAGGAGAACTCACATTTAGCCCGAAATCAGCTAAGCAAACTCTCCTCCAACCACAGACTGATTGCAGAAGGCAAAGCATAATTAAGTGTTTACTGAGGAAGCCAGCAAACAGGGCCTGGGGGAAATATGTCAGAGCTGCTCCGGTCTCCATAGCAACCTCCAATGAGCCTTCCGGAGCAATGAACGCACGCACAGGATCACTGATGCAAGATGATAAAACAGCAGCTAACAAGAACACAAAATCAACTACATCATTATGTTCAGAGCATTAAATATTTAACATCTCAGCTTTCTACTCCGACGCTCAATAATCCTAATTTATTTCTGGTTGTTTCTAAGTTGCCTAAACGGAAGACAACTGACATCTATTGAGTACGCCCGTAACTGCGCGTCTCATCGTTAGTTACACAGTATTGTAGAATACATTTTATAAGCAATTAGGGAGACACTGTGTCATCCATTACAACAGGGTTTTATTAGCCAAAATGCCAGACTCTCTCATTGACGAGTATTTATGCTGCCTCGAAACGAAACATTGCAAAGCACTTTGGGCAACTTTCATTCTTCTTTGAGAAATGTTTTGTAATTGAGTGGTCTTGGGAGGAGCTGTCAGTGTTCTGAGGGTGTGTGTTTATTGAACGTTCTCCTACGAGGAATTTTGGAGCCATGCCCCTGTCTGACACTCGGGGCTGGGGGAGCCCCAGCTACTAGTACCCAGCAATCTTCTCTTCTTCTTCTCATGAGTCGGTGCCAGTGGGCCAGGCTTGCCTCCTGTTCTCAATAAGCTCAGTGACTTTGTCCATGTCAGTGACATCACCGTGCCATGACAAATAATCAGGATACACATGTTTAAAAAAAGCCAAACAAAACCAGCTCGTTGGTAACAAGTTCATGCAAATAGAACCAATGAAAAAAACTATACAAACTAAATGGAGACAAAGGCCTGAGAAAGCACTTACCTTTGTTTCCCCATCTGTCTGTTCAGGAGATTCATGCTACAGGCTACGCATTTATAAATGTATTGCTGAATAATTGGGATAGCATTATGGCATATTTCTATGTATGAAAGTGTATCCGTATATACAGTGTAGTATTGTGATACTCATTACTTACTGAGCAACTATGATTTGCCATGTACTTTGCTAGACAGTTTCATATTGAGTGTAAATAATTATCATAATGACCCAGCAATATATTTTCTCCCCATTTCCATATGAAGAAACTGAGGTTCATAAAAGCTACATAATTCATCCATGACTACTGAGGGGTAGGGGAGAATTCGAATCAAATTTTGCCTCCCCAAGTGGTTTTACATGAATGTGTGTCGATACACACAGCTGTGGCATACCTTGGGGAGCACATTCACGTAGTTGAACAGAGTCAGATGATGAATGATGCTAGGTAATGCGACACCAAGGATGTATCGCAGCCTAGCAACCCCTTCATCTTCAAACTGAATAGCACCTGGCGAGAGCGTTGCCACAGCAATGGCGAGCCTTCTCTGCTGTGGATTCCAGAGAGCTCTCCAGTCGAGTTTGCTCTTTCCTCCGAGAAACTTCGAAGAGGTGGGTAGTGTTAAGTGAAGCTGTTGGAGACACACTGTAGTTCTTGATCATAAATGTATACGTGGCGGGCTGTGTAGAGTCTGGAATTCTTGCCCAAGGGTATTGTGCTGAAACCTGTCTCCCTTAGATGAGAATCACCCTGAATGCAAGTTCTGAAGTTAAAGGGATCTACTGGGATGTGAATAAAATAGGGGGCATATGTGCCCTATAAACACAGTCATTGTCATCCATTAGCTTTGGCTTTTAGGATTTTGCATTTTACACAGCCTGGCAGTAGAAGGCTTTGATTCGGAGGATGGATTGGTGACCTGAGTTTGTTATGAGGACGTAAGCCAAAACTGTCTAGGGCTGTGACACGCGTCATCGCTTTTTAGGACTGCCTGTAGCAAGGAATATTGCGTTTCTAAGCAAGACACATCAACCTCCACACGCACATCCATAACAATTTTAGCAAATGCTCGATAAATGTTAGGATGGTGATACAACAAAATAATAACTAAGGGCTTATGTGGGTTGTCTCATTTAGTCCTCACAGCAGTGCTTTGAGCTGAAGGAAGTGATGCTTAGTGAAATGCCAGTAATGAGGCCAAGGTGGGAAGGGCAGCTTTTTTTGTAGAGCTCAGAGGCAATACTAGGTCCAGTTCCTAGTTAGTTTTGCAGACAATCAGAAATGACCTAGATAGCGGTTCAAGTTTATCTTTCTTTGCATTTGTAAAATAACTTCAGTTATATGAGAATAGGACCATAACAGTACACTTTCACAGATAGGGCTTGTTCTGCATTCATTGATCCATCCATCGATCCATGGCACAATATTGAGAACACACAATGAAGCAAAGTCTGTGTTGAGTACTAAGGAGACAAACGTTAGCAAGCTGTAGTCCCTTGAGAGAGGCTGGAAAGTTCTGTAGTAGTAATGGGCATACACGGGGTGTTATAGGAGGGCCAATAGAAGGCTCAGGTTTGGGTGTGGAAGTGGTAGAGTTCATAACAGCAGTATAGAATTGGAAAGCTGTTGTAAATAAAGAGGAATTGACCAGCATATGGCTGGGAAATGGGCAAGGGCAGGGTAGGGCAGGGCAAAAATTTAAATGTATAATCACTGGATTCTTTACTAAGAGACCTAACACTCATGTGTCTTTCAACTTCTCCCCAACAAAGTTTGAGGCAGTTTAGAATCACGAAGCCTCCAATGGACCAAAGATAGTCGAAATTCCCAGCATTATGGAGTTCATGTAACAACTCAGAAAATTCTCATTCCTGTTAATGGTTACATTTTCTATAGTACCTTCGCCCCAAGAGCATCTCCAGGTCTCATTTTTGTGTTTTTTTTTTTTTTTTTTTTTACATTGTAGTTTCTTTTTTCTGAGAAAATCATGTTTTATTAAAAAGGACCAGCATGATAACATAAAATACAGCGTGTCCCAAAAGTCTCCACACAAAGGAAAGGTTTTGTAATGAATATTTTGTAAATAAAGATACATTTAGCTACAAATTTCCATTTTCCCTGTATATGTAGTGCAGCTGCAGTGGAAAGCAGTCTGGCAGTTTCTTCAAAAGTTACACATAGAAAGTTGAAGCAAAGTAAAAAAAAAAAAGAGAGATTAAATATTAATTTACTCTGTGACCCAGCAATTCTATCCCTAGGTGTCTACTCAAGAGAAGAGATAGAATATATCCACGCGAAGACTTGGGCACGAATGTTGACAGCCGCATTATTCGTAATGGTCACAAACTGGAATCTACCCACAAATCCTTTGGTTGGTAAATGAATGGACAAAATGTGTTACATCCAGATATGGAATATTATTCAGCAATAAAAAAGAATAAAGTCGTGCACCTTGCTACAACATGGATGAATCTCAAAAACATAGGTTAAGCGACAGAAGCCAGATGCAAACCCATTTGGTAGGCTCTCACTTGCATGAAATGTCACGAAAGGCAGAACTTTAGAGACACAAGACTAGGGGTGGTTGAGGTTGGGAATGAGGAATATAACTGCAAACTGCCAAGAGGGGACCTTTCTGGATTGATGGAAATGTTCTAAAACTGGATTATGGTGACTGCCCAACTCTGAATATTTACTAAAAAATCATTGAATTGTATACGCTTACATGAATTTTATGGTACTGTATATAAATTATACATTTAAAGATATTAAAAATGATCGACAGCCTAATAAAATTTCTGTTTAGGTTAGATGGAATATCTGGAATGTCATTTTAACATTAAGAACTGTTAACAGTCATTTTGGCTTTACACTCTTTTAAATATCACTTTCAAAGCTGTTTTATTCTTTGGCTTAGGAGAGAAAAGAACACAAGACTTCAAGAAGGCTCAGGGACTTAGTAAGTCATTGAAGACTGACACTTTCCACTGTGTTAGTTGAAATTAAAAGATCTGTGATTTACAGACGTTTTCCAGCAGTTCTGGACTTCTTGTCAGCATTTCGGATTCCTCAGGACTTTCTGGGCATGTGACAGACTGATTTGTGCTGACAACCCTTTTCCATAATTATCTTAATATCCAAGGCTGGCCCTGGAAATAAACCATGTTGCTCAACTAATAGCTACGAGTTAGTCAAGCCAAGAGTGCATTATTATTTTTATTATTGGTTATGTGTCAAATTAGCATTTCATATCATTTCATGCCTTTTTTTTTTTCGAAGAGCTCTGGACCAAAAGTTACGGGGGCATGTGAGGGAAACTAATTTGCTTTAATTCTACTTCTGTGTAGTAAGCCAACTTTTCTTGGATAAGGACTGAAAAGTCAGCAGAGAAATCTTAAGTTTGGAGAGAGATTTATGGGATTGGCACAAACCATTCTCAAGAATCTAGGCAGGCGTCATGCAAAATTCCTAACCTAAACTTTCACCCTTAGGAGAGCTGGGTCCTCTGTTTAGAGTTTCCACAGGGGTAGAGAACTAACAGTCACTTGTCTCAGACATGCTTGTGTTTGAGTTCTGGTTTTTCTGCCTCTTACTATCAATGCAATCTTGGGTAAGTAAGGGAATCTCCCCCCACCCCCAAAGAGATGGGATCCTGCTGTGTTGTCCAGGCTGGAGTACAGTGGCCATTCACAGGCACAAACCTAGTGCTCTACAGCCCTGAACTCAAGCAATCCTACTGCCTCAGCCTTTCAAGTAGCTGGGATTATAGGCATGTGCCACTGTGCCTGGCCGAATCTTTTAAACCCTCAATTTTTGCATCAGTAAAATGGGACTATGAATTGTACTTGTTCCAGAGAGTTAAGAATTACAAGAGTAATTCATATATAGAGCTTGTCCCAAATCAGGTGTCTCAAAACATAGGCTATTAGTAACTATAGTTGTGGTACCCTATATATCTATTAGAAGTAAGAACACTGTTTTGTAACTAGAGAATTGAAATATTTAAAATGTGTTAGGCTGTAAAGTCTTTAAGGGAGGGAAATTGTCTTTCTCTTTGTCTTCAGCATGAAGCACAGTGCCAGGCACATAGTAGTTGCTCTATAAATATTTCCCTACTAATTGAACTGAATGGTGTCCCTATTTTATAGATAAGAGAAACAAACTTAGAGATGGGGACTGGTTTTTCCAGGTTGCATAGACAGTGGCAGAGCTAGGATGGAATTGATCCATGCCCTTTATCTGGGGCCTTTGGCCCATTTAGTAACTGAGAGAGTGGATTGTGCAAAGAAGTGGGCAGATTCTCAACATATAGGCCAGCCAGGCTGCAGCTCGGGAAGGAACTCATGGTTGATTATCTGCACGACTGATTCCCTAGCATCTTTCACACCCTAAACCCTACGTTTCATGGTGCCTACCCAGCAAAACCTTAGCTCTACGTCAGCGTCATGCTTACCCTTAGGCTTCTGAGCTTTGTGGTAGACAACCATGTGACTGGGCAGGATGCCATCATGACACATTTATGGGTTCCCATGCTTAATGTGCCTGGGATACCTTTATTGAAAGAGTATGTGAGTGAGTGAATGAACTGGTTTTAGTCCAAATAAGGACCTAGAGTTGTTTGGGGTCAGCTTCTCTTCCACCCTCAAAGCCCTTGCAGGCAATGCAAGAGAGAACATTCTCTGGGGTTTCAGTCCCAGCTCTGTCCTATCCTATCAGCATGCCCTTGGGCTATCAGCATGCTCTTGGGCAGTGTCCTTCATCCCTGTGACTTTGTGTCCTCATCTGGAAAATGGGGACAATAAGAGTATTTACTTTGTTGGGTTAGTGGGAGGATTACAGGAATGAATTCATGTAAAGCACTTTGCACATTGCTTGGTACATCAATGACTACTAGCCTGTCATTGTTACTATTCCTACAATCAACATGGTCTCTGACTCTCAAACTTGGGAAGATGATCAGGTCTGAATGATCTCACATTCTAACCTCCCACTCCCAGATTTAAAAATGGGGAGAGACACGGTCCAATTCTTATTTTAGCAAAATTAAAACTTCAGGATCAGCCAGAATGTAGAATTACATACATTTAGAGGAGAAACAATTAAGGGGTCATTTAACATAACACCTTCGCTATATAGCTGGGAAAATTGAGATCCATAGTTGAGGTGACTACCAGGCTGACATTAGGACCCAGGCATATTGACTCTCATATCCGGACATTTCTTACTCTGTCATCTCTAAACACACAGGCAGTAATTTATTCTGTGCTTCAATCTGCTCTGTTGCTGGTAAGTTTGTGCCACCTTCTGTCTTGTTTATGCCTCACAGGTGCGAGTATTGTATGATCCTGCCCTCTGCTGGTTAATATACGTATTGCACCAAAGGGAAAAGTGAGAAATTGACTAATAAAGCAAGCCAGACAGAAGATGCTTTCTCTAATGAGAAATGGTAACCCTTGGAGACCTAGGGGGTGTTTGCGAGAGGTTTCCTGGAAATCTAGTACCAGGATGGAAAACATAGTCTTTTATCAAAGGTGCAGGGACAAAGCAATGGGGAGTGTTCGTGTGTCTTTCAAAAATACTGGAAACGTCACTACTTCAGCTACCTGATCAATCACTACTCTTTGACTAGGTCTCAAACTCTTGGAATATTGCTAAGAGGTGTTTTTCAGGAGTCCTGATCTTTTCTAGTTTGTAAGTCTGTGTACTCCTAGAAATTGGTTCATAAAGACTCAGAAAAGTGGATGCAAAAAATAAAGAAGGGAGAAAAAAATCTTGCTAAGCACAGTCAGTTTTGTAAAAGATGATCCAGTTAGTCTGTGGCTGAACGTAGCTATGACTGCACCCGTCGTTAAGTCAAGAGAAGGGCGACAGCTTCACAGTGAAGCCTATAATTCTACATAGTAGTGTTCATCTTGCTCGTTGAGTTCTTTGGTCTTTCTTATAAGGCTGCAAACTATGAGAACGGGTACCATGTTTACCTTATTAGCTGCTATATCCCCAGAATCCAGAAAGAGTGTCTTATCTGCATGGGATGTCCAATAATTTGTTGTTGCCTGACCAATCTAAAATTCTGTTGACTGTCTCTAGGTCATGTTGACAGTTCATAGGTGAAAAGTTGTTTTTCTGTTTTTGAGTAAGTCCTGCAGTGTGGGTCCTTGTGTTGCAATCATTTAGTCCCCTGGACTGTGAGCCACAGCCCAAGGAATCTGTGGAACTGAAGATACAAATTGATACTAACATTGTGCGTGTAGAGCGCACCATTTCCTTCAAGATGTGACAGTGTGAGAAAGGAAGTTTGTTTATCTTAGTTTGATTATTTATCAACACAAAACAGGTGCTTTTATTAACTAGGGCTTGAGTTTGGGTCTGGCACTTACTGGCTATGAGGATTTGGGCAAATTATTTAATGACTGAACTTCTCTTTCTGCAGGGAGATATAAATAATACCTATTTCATACTTTTCTGAATAAATGAGTTAATATGTTTAATTTACCTGGTTGCATGGCTGATATGTTGAAAATGCTCAGTAAATATTACTCTCAGATACAAAAAAAAACGGCGAAAGAAAAGGGGAGAAGACAGAAATAGTTATGGTTGTTCAGAGGCCATGGATTTCATAATCCCTGTTATGTTGCCTAGTAGGCATACTGGTTATTAAATCTGATTAATTCATTTAGTGTTACTCTTACAGAGATAAACCCAAATTTTAGGTTTTAAATTTCCACCTTATCTAGTTGGAGAAATAACTTTTAAAAAATAATATTTCATTTTGTCTTATTTTAAAAAGTAATATACATTTTCACCAGGGAGGAATTTGAAAACACAGAAAAGCACCAAAGGAAAAAAAAATTACCATTACCCCCCCCACTCAATGCTAACTTCTGTAACATTTATGACTTTTTATATATGTAACTCTCATTAAAATCATTCTGCTGTGTAATTTGCTTTTCTCACTTACCATGACTCTTCTCCCATGACATCAGATATCAAGTGTTAGAAGACTATTTAAAGGCTGAACCGTACGTGTATGGAACCATCATGATGGAATAAACCAGAACCGTTGTTGTGGGACATTAGGTGGTTCCACAATGTACTCTGTGATGATTAATGTTGTGTGGGACCACATGATGACTCAATCTTTGCATGCATTCTTAATGCTGTCATTGGGGGTAACTGCTTTGGCAGTGGAGTTACTGGATTAAAAAGATATCTGTGAAAATAATTTTTTCAGACCAGATGCAGTGGCTCACGCCTGTAATCCCAGCACTCGGGAAGGCCAAGGCAGGAGAATCACTTGAGTTCAGGAGTTCAAGACCAGCCTGAGAAAGAGTGGGACTCCATCTCCACTAAAAATAAAAAAATTAGCCGGGCATGGTGATGCGCCTCTGTAGTCCCAGCTACTCGGGAGGCTGAGGCAGGAGGATCGCTTTAGACCAGGAGTTTGAGATTGCCGTGAGCTACGAAAATAATTTTCTCAAAACCATACACGGTTTCATTGTCAGAGTCGGGTCATAAACATACACTGAATCTCAAAAATGGTGGAAGATTAAAAAATGTCTTCCTTAATGTTCTTGAATCTTTCTTTTGGTCCATTCATCTCGGACCCCTGCTATCCACTCTTCACCTGTTAGGGGTTCCTGAAGGGCAGTTTCTACCATTTCCTGCTACTTCCCTGGGCAGTAGTAGCAACTCTAAGCCAGAGTCCCAGTGGTGTGCTGGTAAATGCTTAACAACCGGCTCTCCAGAGAAGTGAGGGAAGCCTTGATTTGTAGCATTTGTGCATTTCTGTGGTGTAACGTCCCAGCATGGTCAATTTTAAGCTATCATCATGATACCACTGAAGGTGGAATTGCGAAGAGAAGCATGCAGTTGTTGCTGAACAGCTACAATGAGCTAGTTCTGGTTCACTGCAGGTACCGATGGGTTGCAGACACAGGCGATGTTCCTGTTCCCTTCCCCAGTGGAGCTGTGAAGTCTAAGAGGTGAATCACTCTTTTCATTTCTCTTTACCTTAGGCTCCCTGATGAGAACATCAAGAAGAACCAATTATGATTTCAGGCGCAATAAAGGACCCTCGCTTTCCCTCTTCCTCTCCCCCAAATCGTTTCTGTCCAGTTGTAGTGACTTTGTGCTTCAAAAAAAAGAACACATGCTTCCTTTTCATGATTACTGGTACATAGTTTAACACGCACACATCTAATTGTGGTAATAAGTAAATACATAAATCTGCTCATACTAAAATCGGAATGACTACAAAATTCTTGCCTGTTTGGATCATGGTAAACAGAGTCTAGATGGATGTCAGATGAACATTCTTTTGCACTAACTACTTCATTTTACCAACGTAAAAAAAAATCAAAACACAGGTCCCTTAGCATGTCCAATTATATGTCAATTTTTACAAATATTGCCTGAGCAATCCCTTTTTATATAATATTTAGGTTCTTCTTTATCTATGTCTTTATTGTATCTTTATTGATTTCTGTATCTAGAAAACAGGTTTGGCATTTATGTTATATGGCATTATACACACTCTGCTGTGAGATCAATATGGTTATTTCTGATTTCCTGGTTGAGACACCGCGTGTCATGTTTTCTTCAAACAACTTGCCTATTCTCACACAAATGGGAAAATGGTAGAGTAGCGTTTCAGTCCTGGTGTGCTAGATATCACAAGTGTTCAGTTATGGATGGCTTCCTGATTAATTCGTTTCATCTTAAGTATTTCCAGGTTCTCCTTCAATAACTCTGTGTCGATTAGAATACTTCTTCACAGAAACCCCAACTCAGACAGAATATCCCTGTGATCCCAAGAGAATGGCCAATATCAACTGAAGCTTCTCTTGCCAGGCCTCCCACATCTTCACATCTCATTCAATCACATGCCCAGCCATGAAATAATTATTGTGGACAGGGAGTTGCATATGTTGATCGGCTTAAGCCAGTCCTAAACCCAGCTGCAAGGCTGGGAAAATGCAATTCTGTTCGGAAGGAGAAAGTAGAGTGAGATGCTGGGGAAGCTTCCAACAAATATTTGCTACGGTCCTCAAGCCTACCCAAAAAACTCAGCCACTGGCCAAAAATATGTTTCCTATTATCTGTGTACATGTTGTCAACATCTTTTATTTGTAAAGATTCAGACAGGAAGGGAAGGTGTCTTGTCTAACTCGAGGATCTGTGGTCAGTCTCCCTGGAGTGTCATCACTTTTGTGGTTAAGATGGAAGTGAAAAGGGGTAGATGGTGGCTTTGGGGTGTTGGACCTATTTGGGTATTCGAGGACCCTTCCTCTTTAGTTGAAGCAGCGTAAGTCGCGAGATCTTCCTTTTCTTTCTAAATCCACAAGCATCCTAAGACTTCTGTGGATATAACTCTGGTGAGAGTGAAAAGAGAGATTTGTGGTCACTTTTGTATGATAATTAGGAAAAACAATTATTTAGTGTTTTATGCAGCATATAGTATGGGATTTATGAACAGAGTGCGGGAGACTGCCAGGTTACTGAGTTAAAAATACAGTTTTCTACATCTTACACTCCATTATCCAAAGATCTCCACGTGGCATGCATTCTAGGTCTGGACACTGCTTGTTGCCAGGGATGGAGTTTTGGATCTTCCACTCCCATGGAAGCTGTGACAGAAATAGGGAACTACTCCCAATATCTGTTCGTTCTTTTTTTCCTACAGTAATAATAATAGAATAAATAATAGCATAAAAAGCTCCGTTTCCCAGACTACATTAAGACTACACATGACTATGAGATTAAGTTCCGATCAATGGGATGTCAGCAGGAACAGTGTGTGTAACTTATTGGAAGCATTCTTGGAGGGGGTGCGATTTTTCTCCTCTTTCCTCTTCTCGCTGGTGTGTAGACAAGTTGGCTGGAGCTGAGCTTGCTGTGTTGGGTCAGACGGTGAGAATTCTGTGCTCAGGTTAGTGGATACAGAGCATCTGGGTTCTTGATGAGCATGGAGTCATTGTGCCAGCCCTGGACCGCCTATGTTCATGTGAAAGGGAAATAAACCGTGATGTACAAGCCGTCCCAATGTTGTTTTCTGCCATTTGTGGCTGAACCTAATGCTAATGATCACTGTTAGAGCAGTTGCCTGGTTTATGGAAGCTTCCCAGAAGGAAGCCTTTACATGAGTCTCTTAATCTTTACAATAACCACAAAAGTTATTATTTTACCCATTTTACAGACAAGGAAAATAAGTGCAAAGTCACACACATCCTAAGTGGCGAGAGATGGATTTTTGAACCTAGGCTATCTGGCTTCAGGGTCCTTATAGTTAATCTCCACATTGCCTTTAGCCAAGACAAACAGCCCAGGGAACTTTGCTGGAGGCACCCATACGGAAGGAGCTCCAGTGTAGCACAGCATGCTTGAGGAAGTGATTCGATTGTAGCTTCTATCACATATTGTTTTCTGATGAGTTACATGTAAATAATCTGAGTCATATGGATTAAATTGCCATTAAAGTGTACATACAGGTTTAGAAGTTGAGAGCAAAGTGTGTGTGCAAATGCATAGTGTCTTTGCTTGAGCTTGTGAGGTTGTGGATAATTGGCCTGAAGTGCTGCATGGCTCAGGCACATTGAGGTTCATCTATTCCTAATTAATTGGGTTTTGTGGTGTTTTTGCAGGATTTTGGCCTATTTCAGAGGTCATATAGTTGGAATCATATAGTATGTAGGTTTTTCACATTAGCTTCTTTCACTTAGTAATGTGCATTTGAGATTCCTCCATGTCTTTTCATGGCTTGATAATTCATTTTACAGATGAATAATAATTCCATTGTCTGGGTATTTCACAGGTTACCTATCCATCTACTGAAGGACATTTTGGTTGCTTCAGAGTTTTGACAATTACAAATAAAATTGCTATAAACATCCATGCACAGTTTTTGTGTGGACATACGTTTTCAACTTGTTTGAATAAATATCAAGGAGCAGATTGCAAAGTATGTTTAGTTTTGTGAAAAAAAAAAAGCCAAATGTCTTCCCAAGTAGCTGTAACAAGTTGCCTTTCCACCAGCAAGAAATGAGTTCCTGCTGCTCCAAAACCTCTCCAGCATTCCATGGTGTCAGTGTTCTGAATTTTGCCCATTTTAATAAGTGTGTAGTGGTGTCTCATTGCTTTGATTTGCAATTCCCTGATGACACACAGGATATGGAGCATCTTCTCGTATGTTTATTTGCTATCTAGAAATCTTCTTTGATGAGGTGTCTGTTCAGGTCTTCAGCTCATTTTTAAAGCAAGTTTATTTTCTTATTGAGTTTTAAGAGCTCTTTGTCTATTTTAGATAACGGTTTTTTCTTTTTTTTTTTTTTTATCAGATACGTCTTTAGCAAATATTTTCTCCCTGTGTGGCTTGTGTTCTCATTCTCTCAACAGTGCCTTTTACAGAACCGAATTTTGATGTTTAGCTTATCAATTATTGCTTTCACGGATCATGTCTTTGGCGTCGTGTTTAAAAAGTCATCGCTGGCCGGGCGCGGTGGCTCACGCCTGTAATCCTAGCACTCTGGGAGGCCGAGGCGGGCAGATTGCTTGAGGGTCGGGAGTTTGAAACCAGCCCGAGCAAGAGCGAGAGCCCGTCTCTACTATAAATAGAAAGAAATTAATTGGCCAACTAATATATATAGAAAAAATTAGCCGGGCATGGTGGCGCATGCCTGTAGTCCCAGCTACTCGGGAGGCTGAGGCAGAAGGATCGCTTGAGCCCAGGAGTTTGAGGTTGCTGTGAGCTAGGCTGACGCCACAGCACTCACTCTAGCCTGGGCAACAAAGCGAGACTCTGTCTCAAAAAAAAAAAAAAAGAGTCATCGTTAAACCCAAGACCACTAGGTTTTCTCCTATTATATGAATTTTATAGTTTTACATTTTACATTTAGTCTGTGATCTATTTTGGAGTCCATTTTTGTGAAGGGAAAATTCCATTCTGTGTCCACGTGGATATCCAGTTGTTCCAGGACCATTTGTTGAGAGACTCTCTTTTCCACTGTATTTGCCTTTGTTTCTTTGTCAGAGATCATTTGACTATGTGTACTCATTTTTTATATTAATTTATTTTTAATGTATTATTTGAGGTGGTTGGAGGAGAAAGAGCATTGAACCAGCAGTCAGAAGCCCCCCGCCTAATTCATGGACAAAACTTTGGAGCTGGCTTTGACACTGAGATCGAGTCCTTCATATTAACATTAGGTCATTAAATATGACATATCCAATTTCAAATCAAAAAGCAGTTTGTTATATCTCAAACAGTAAGTAGTACAATTAGTCAAAGTATGTGCCTAAACTAACCACGTAGTTTTGCCATCTTAACCGTAGCTTGTTTATGCCAGCCTCGAAGAAGCCTGGAGAGTGAGTGGCAATGAAATTGCGAAAAGCATTTTCCATAGCTTATTGAGAATTGAATATTTTTGCTTGCAAGAAGTGGTCCAAAGCCTGAAAGAAGTGGTAGTCGCTTGGTGCAAGGTCTGGTGAACATGGTGGATGATGGGAGAGTTTCCAAGTCCAGGCTCCACAGTTTGAACAGCATTGTTTGTGTGACGTGTGGTCGAGTGTTATCTTGCAAGAGGATTGGCCTGTCTCTATCGACCAATCTTGGCTTCTTAATCTCAAAGATCCTTATTTCATCCAATTACTTGCAGCAGAGGTCCACTGTAATTGACTGACCAGGTTCCATGAAGCTGTAGTGGATAATGCCAGTGCTGGGCCACCAAACAGACACCATTAGCTTCTTTTGATTAAGATTTGTTTTTTTGATGAATATTTTGTTTTGGACTGTGTTTTAGCACTTCATCTTTATCCAGTCATCATGCCGAATGCTTGCAATTGTCAAAAAGAATCCACTTTTCATTACATGTAACAATACAGTGTAGAAATGGTTCACCTTTATGTCGTGACATCAAAGCTAGGCAAGCTTCTAGACAATTTCTGTTCTGATGCTCGTAGTTAATTCATGCAGAACCCACCTATCCACCTTCTTTACCTTGCTCATTTGTTGCAAATAGTCCAATATTGTTGGAATAGTAACGTCAAACCTTGCTGCTAATTCACCTGTAGGTTGAGATGGATTCACTTCCACTACAGCTTTCAACTTACCATTATTCACTTTGATCTTAGGTCGCCCAAGTGGCTCATTTTCAAGATTAAAATCACCAGAATGGAACTTCTCACACTATCAATATACTGTGGGTTCATTAGCCATATACTTCCAAAACACTTTATTGATATTTCAAACTGTCTGTGCTACATTGGTTCCACAA
>VSMD01047785.1:0-102973 GCA_008750895.1 Mirza zaza
GTCAGGAGTTCGAAACCAGCCTGAGCAAGAGTGAGACCCCGTCTCTACTATAAATAGAAAGAAATTAATTGGCCAACTAATATATATAGAAAAAATTAGCCAGGCATGGTGGCACATGCCTGTAGTCCCAGCTACTCGGGAGGCTGAGGCAGGAGGATCGCTTGAGCCCAGGAGTTTGAGGTTGCTGTGAGCTAGGCTGACGCCACGGCACTCACTCTAGCCTGGGCAACAAAGAGAGACTCTGTCTCAAAAAAAAAAAAAAAAGATCAAGAATTTCCATAAGAATACTATATCAAAAAAAATAAATGTTTAAAATTATTTGGCCTTAGAGGCAAAACCCAAAGTGGAAAAACAAACTTCACCGAAAAGGTTAAATAGAGGATATTCAAGGGCTGACTTCTTGTTTACATTTCAATTTCATGTATAATACTATGTCAGGCCAATTTCTGTGCCTTCAGTCATATATTAACACTTAAGGAAGGGATAAAAATAGACTCTATTCAAAATATAAGGTTATTCTTATTCCTAGCATCATATTTTGCCTTTTAAGGACTTTATATAAATGGAATCATACTGTATATAGTTTATGCACATGGATTCTTTTGTTTAATATTACGTTCGTGAGGGTCGCCCATGTTTCATGTGTAGCGGTCTTTCTTTCATTTTCATTGGTGTACAATATTCCATTGTATGAGTATGACATGATTTATTTATTCCTACTATTGCTGATGGGCATTTGAGTAATTTCCAGTTTGGGGCTATTATGAATATTGCTGCTATAAACATGTCTTCGGTGAACATATGTGTATATATATATATCTCTGAAAGGTGCATATTTAAAGGGGAATTGGACATTGAGTGTATGTGTTTAGCTTTAATAAATATTGCCAGTTTTTCTAAGTTGTATCAATTTATAGTCTTGCCAACAGTGTCAGAGCTCGTTGCTCCACATTATTGCTAAGCACTTGGTATTACTTTTTTTTAAATTAATCTTTCTGGAGAGTATGAAGTAGTATCTCATTGTGGGTTTAATTTGCATTTTCTGGTGAATGATGTTGAACACCTTTTCATATATTTATTGGCTATTTAATATACTCTTTGAAATGCCTTGTCTAAATCTTTTGTCATTGGATGTCTATATTTTTCTTACTGATTTGTAGGGGTTCATTTCTATTCTGGATTTAAGCAATTTGTCAGATATATGTATGACATATATCTTCTCTCATTCTGTGGCTTTTTCATTCACTAGCTTAATGGTGTCTTGATGAATAAAAATTCTTAAAATCAATAAGGCCTAATTTATCAAACTTTTCCTTTATGATTATTGCTTTTTGTAACCTATTTAAGAAGTCATTGTCCATCCTAAGTCCTACAGAGAGTTTTCTATTAAAATCTAGAAAATTTATTGTTTTGCTTTTCACATTTAGAAACCAATTTCAAGTTGACTTTTGTGTTTTGTATGAGGTGATGTTATAAGACTTTCTTTTTCCCACATGGGCGTCCATCTGGGCCTTTTCCTCATTGCACTGGAATGTCACTTGTTCATATGTGTATGAGTCTGTTCTTGGACTCTATTCTCTTCCATTAGTGAGCTTATCAGTTCTGACACTAATATCATGCTGTCTTAATTATTGTAGATGTATTGATATAAGTCTTGTGATGATTTTAGTTCTCTACTTTTGTTCTTCTTCTTCAAGGTTGTTATGGCTAATATTGATCCTTTTTGTTTTCTTATAAATTTAAAAACTTTTTTCATTTCCACAAAAGAAATCTGCTTTTTTATTATTTTAAATTACTTACTTTCACGTAAAATTAATACCCCCACAATATGTGCCAGTATCATCCAGCACCATCCATTCCCCAGTTTGGGAAGCTGTGTTAGTTAGTTCAATGAAGACAACTATGAATGGCAATAGCATCATATCAAAAGTCTGGCTTTTAAGGTGTGCTTACAATTGATTGGAGAATGTATCATTCCCTATCAGAAGTGTTAAACTAGGAGACATTGTGATTTTTTTATGAAGTGGTGGAGATCTGTACTAGTGTGGTGGCCAAAAGAACAGCTATCAGTCAGGCACTTCAATTCCTTATCTCTAAGATGCAAAATAATAATTTTTAAAAATTAACTTTGTTGAGGTGTAATTTACACTTACTAAAATGTTCCTGTTTTAAGTGTGTAGTTTGACTAATTTTAATGGAACTATATACCCATAAAATCACTACTTCAGTGAAAACAATGAATATTTCCATCACCCCAAGATCATTCTTGCATCTCTTTGTAGGATCCCCCCATCCAGCTCTGGCCCCAGGCAACCACAGATCTGTTTTCTGCCACTGCATAGTAATTTTTCTTTTCTACAGCTTTATGTAAATAAAATCACCATTACCTAATCTTGTGTCAGGCTTCTTTAGTTCAGCAAAACCTTTTTCATATTCATCCATGTTACTTTGTGCATCAATAATATTTTTGATAATAATAATGTTTATTATTATTACTGAGTCATATTTTATTATAAGGATATTCTATACAGATGGTCCTTGACTTACAATGGTTCGACTTAGGATTTTCACCTTCACAATGGTGTTAAGAGTGATACGTATGCTGCAGATATGGTTCTTTGAATTTTGAATTTTGAATTTTGAGTTTTTTCCAGGCTAGGGATAATATGGTAAGATTCTCTCTGGTGACGCTGGGCAGTGGCAGCAAGCTGCTACTCCCAGTGAGCTACTCAATCATGAGGATAAACAACCAATACTCTGCGGTGTGCTCTGTTGCCAGATGATTTTGCCCAGCTGTAGACTAATGTAAGTGTTGTAAGCACTTTTAAGATAGACTAAACTAAGCTAGGATGTTCTGTAGGTTAGATGTATTAAATGTATTTTAATACATCTTACGATATTTCCAACTTACAATGGGTTTATCAGGATATAATTCCATCATAAGTCAAGGCACATCAGTAATTTGTTTATACATTCATCTGTTGATGGGCATTTAGGTCATTTCCAGCTTTTAGCTACTGTAAATTAAGTTGCTTTGAAAATTCTTGATGACTAATGATGACTGATAATATTGAGCATCTTTTCATGATTATTGGTAATTCTTGTATCATCTTGTGAAGAATCTGTTGAACTCATCGGTTTCTTAAAACTAGGCTTTCGTCTTCTTAATATCGAGTTGTAAGGGTTCTTTGCAAATTCTGGTTCCAGTAGTTTCTCCAGTAGTTTCTCCAGTGAGCTACTCAATCATGAGGATAAATAACCAATACTCTGCAGTGTGCTCTGTTGCCAGATGATTTTGCCCAGTTGTAGACTAATGTAAGTGTTGTAAGCACTTTTAAGGTAGACTAAACTAAGCTAGGATGTTCTGTAGGTTAGATGTAAGGGTTCTTTACAAATTCTTGTTCCAGTAGTTTCTCAGACATAGCTCCAATATAAAATCTGGATACAAGTCTTTTGTCAGAATGTTTCTTTCAGTTAGAGGTTTTTCATTTTTTTTAATGGTGTATTTAGGTAGCAGAAGTTGTTAGTCTGAGTGAAGTCAGTTTTATCAATTTTTTTTTTTTTTGTGGCTTCTGTTTTTTGTATCTTATATAAGAATTTGGGCTACTTCGAGATTAAAAAAAAATCCAAAAACTTCTCTTCTATATTTTCTCCTAGAAGTTTTATAGTTTTGACTTTCATGTTTAAGTATATGACCCATTTCAAGTTAATTTTGGTGTATGGTGTGAAGTAAAGATCGAGGTAGATTTTTTTTCATATGGAGAGACAGCACCATTTGTTTAAAAAACTATCCATTTCCCCTTGAGATACCTTGGTCCCCTTGTCATACATCAATTGACCATGTATGTGTGGATCTCTTTCTGGACTATCTTTTGTGTTCCATTGATTCTTACATGAATACTGCACTGTCTTGATAACTTACAGTAAGTTTTAAAATCAGAGTAGTGTAAATCCTCCAAATGTCTTTATTTTCAAAATTGCTATAGCTGTTTTAGTTCTTGTACATTTTCATTATAAATTTTGGACCCAGCTTGTAAATTTTTACAAAATCCAGGTGAGATTTTTATTGAGATTGTCTTAGATCCATAGATCAATTTAGGGAAAATTAACATCTTTAAATATTGAATCTTCCAATCAAGGAATATGGAAGTCTTTCCATTTCCTTAGATCTTCTTTGATTTATCACAGCAGTAATCTGAGATTATTTTTAGTGTACAAGTTTTGCACATAATATATTTATCCCTACATATTTCATGTTTTTAGGAGTCAGGTGCAGTCATTCATGCCTGTAGTCCCAGCTACTTGGAAGGCTGAGGCAGGATGATCACTTGAGCCCAGGAGTTTAAGGCTGCAATGAACTATCATCGTGCCACTGCACTCCAGCTTGGGAGACAGAACAAGACCCTCTCTCTAGGAAAAAGAAAAAAAATAGAAGTAGTAAAACTGGACACTGTTGCTTTCTTCCTGATAGTCAAAAAGCATTCAGTCTTTCACCATTAAGTATGATATTAACTATAGGTTTTTCATAGATGTCCTTTATTAGGTTGAGGAAGTTTTCTTTTATAATTAGTGTGCCGATCATTTCTATCATAAATAGGTGTTGGGATTAAAATTTCTTCCTATTTCTTTATGTCCCTATTGAGATAATCATACAATATTCACATCTATCTGTTAATATGGTGAATTATAGTGTTAGATTTTTAAATGCTAAACAAACCTTGCATCCCTGGGATAAATTCCATTTAGTCATGATATATCATTGCATCAATCGAGGTTTGATCAGAGGAAAAGAACCACTATACTTGATGTAGACTATGAGATTTATTATAAGAATTTGGCTTTATGTAGTTGTAGGAGCTAGCTACAATATTTTATCTACTGCCATTACTTCTATCTTTGGTGCTGGGACTAGCCCAAGCGTGGAAGAACCTGAAGAAAGGGATTCAGTGTGAGCTGGAAGAGTTGTGGGCTTGGCGGCTGCCCCAGGAGTTGCACACATTGGCCAAGGATTCAAAGAACCTGAAGGAGGAGATCTGGCAGGAGCTGGAGAAGCTGCAGGCTCAGCTGCTGCTTCCGGAGCTGCACACTCTGGCCCCAGATTCAGAAAAGCTAAAGGAGGTAATCCAACAGGAGCCATAGGAACTAAAAGCCCAGCTACTGCACATTGCCAACAGGGTAAGCCAGCAGATCAGTGACTACGTGTGTGCACTATAACAACACCAGGTGGCCACATCAACCTTCCATGCATAAAAGCAATATGGTTGTAGCTTCACTTCCACCTTCTGTAGCCCATGCAAAATGTTTCTTCAGCCAATGCTAACTTAAAATTATGGATGGAGAGACATTCCGGAAAACACAGTTCCAGCTTAGCTAAGTTGATGCCATACAAATCCACTAAAACTATTTTACATATTGCTTGATTTGATTTAATACTATATTGTTAAGAATTTTTGCATCTATACTCATGAGGGATTTGGCTTGTAGTTTCCTTTTCTTATAATATCTTTGTCTGGTTTTGGTATTAGAATAATAATGTCTTACAAAATAATTTAGAAAGAGTCTCTCATCTTTTTTTAAAATAGTTTATTGATTGTTTGATATAATACTACAATAATTTATTTACTTGTTTTCTCAAAATGCTGTCCTCTCTCCCTTTGACATACTTCCATCACTGTGGGACTTGTTTTTATTATTTGTTTTGAACACCTCCTTACTTTTCAGCACTATAAGATGCTCCAGGCTCATTTTGTATATTTCCTGCCCTGGTCCTAGGATCAGCCATTTCTTCAAAGTCCCTGGCTTTTTTAATTGGAGAGTGGTGTCAGAAACCAAGATCCAGGCCGGGCACGGTGGCTCAAGCCTGTAATCCTAGCTCTCTGGGAGGCCGAGGTGGGCGGATCCTTTGAGCTCAGGAGTTCGAGACCAGCCTGAGCAAGAGCGAGACCCCATCTCTACCATAAATAGAAAGAAATTAATTGGCCAACTAATATATATAGAAAAAATTAGCCGGGCATGGTGGCACATGCCTGTAGTTCCAGCTACTTGGGAGGCTGAGGCAGCAGGATTGCTTGAGCCCAGGAGTTTGAGGTTGCTGTGAGCTAGGCTGACGCCACGGCACTCACTCTAGCCTGGGCAACAAAGTGAGACTCTGTCTCAAAAAAAAAAAAAAAAAAAAAAAGAAACCAAGATCCAGGTGCTAGGTATGGTTATTGTTACTAGGGTGTCACTGCTTCTAGGCCCCTCCAGCTGACAGAGAAAGCAAATATGTGTGTATGTATACTATCCCATGTATAAATATACACCTATAAATATTTCTATATTTGAAGATTTGTATGTATATTAAGCTAAACATGGGTTCATGCTGATGTCTCCAACTCTAATACATTAGCACAAGAATCATTCTGCCTACTTGTTTGTAAACTCCCACTCCAAGAGTGAGAAACCTGAATCCTATGATCCACCATCCATTTACTAGCATTCAGTTTTATTAGTATCAGAATTATTAATCCATATTTCTGTGTGGTACAACTTTATCAACTAGAGTACAGTGCTTATCTGCAGTTTCTTGTTCACTTTAAAAGCTCTACTCATTTCTAATGTTAGTATGGTAAGCACCTTTTTGCCCACCCTCTTCAGTGAGGTTGTTTGATACATTTGTGTAAATGTATAAATGTAATATAGCCAGATTGCGTTGTCACATTCGGCATTCTATCTTGATATTCTCCCAACCTCCTTAATGATTTTTTTTTTCTAACTTTGTTTATGTTATGCTAATATTCACTCTTTGGGCTATAAAATTCAATGCATTTTCACAAATGCATAATATCATATCTACAATTACAGCATCATACAGAATATTTTCACCACTCTAAAAAAATGTCCCCTGTGCTTCATCTATTCAACTTTTTGCTCCTCTACTGCCAAACCTCCGGTAACCACTGATGTTCTAATTATCTCTATAGTCTTGCCTTTTCCAGAATGTCATAGAATTGGAATTATAGTATTTTTCCTTTTGAGATTGGCTTTTTAAGCTTAGAAATATACATTTAGGATTCATCATTACCTTTTCATAACTTGATAGCTTCATAATGAGTTTGAAATCTGGTAGTGTAAGTCTTCCAACTTTGTTCTTTTTCTATATTGTATTGGCTGTTTTAGATCTTGTGCATTTTCATGTAAACTTTATAATAATTTTATTAATATCTACAAAATATCTCACTGGAATTTTGTTTGGGATTTCATTGGATCTAAAGGTCAAGTTGGGCAGAGTTGAATCTTAACAATATTGAGTCTACCAATCTATGAGTCACAGAATGTTTTCATTTATTTAGGTCTTCTTTGATTTCTTTAATCCAAGTTTGCAGTTTTCTGCATACAAGATCTTATACATATTTTGTTAGATTTATACCTACATATTTAATTTTTTTGGTGCTTTTATAAATGGTATTTTTTTAATTTAAAATTTCAAATATTCATTGCTATCATAGACCTTCATTTTGAAGGAGGTTTTTGATATTTACAGAATTTGAGGTTGACAGTTTTCCTTTCAGATTATGGCTGCCTAGTTTGAGACAAGAAGTTCACTTTTATTTTTATTTCTGTTGTTCTTTGTGTAATGGGTCTTTTTATGACTATGTTAACATTTTATCTTTATCACAGATTTTTTTTGTCCTATTGTGGTTCCTTGGTGTTTATCCTGTTCAGGGTTTACTGAGCTTTATGGATTAGTGGTTTGTAGTTTTCATCAAACTTGGAAAATGTTTGCCATTGTTTCCTCTTCTATTTTTTCCTCCCCATCATTCTTTTCTGGGATTCTAATTACACATATCTTAACTCATCTTATATTGTACTATAAGTCACTGAAGCTCTATTCACTTTTTCAGACTTTTTCTTTTCTTCTGTGCTTCAGTGTGTGTAATTTCTACTGATATGTCTATAGTTTCACCAATCTTCTGCAGCATCTAATCTGCTATTAATCCCTCACAGTAAATTTCTCATTTAGGATATTGTATTTTTCATCTCTAAAAGTTCAATTTGGTTCATTTATATCTCCCTTATTTTTCTCCTCATTATATTTATGTTCTCTTTTAAATCCTTGAGCATGTTTACAATCCCTTTGGAAAGTCCTTTTTTGCTTCTTTCATCATCTCTGTCATTTCTGAGTTATTTCTATTGAGTTATTTTTTTCTGGTTATGGATAATATTTTCCTGCTTATTTGCATGTTTAATATTTTTTGTTGGGTACTAAGGATTATGAACTATGTACTGTTAAATGTTAGATTTCATTTATTTAAGTAATGAACTTTGTTTAGCTGGAAAGTTAAATTAACTGAGGATCAGTTTGATTATTTCAAGGATTATTTTTTAGAGATTTTTAAGGCAGACCGGTAAACTTTTCATATAAAAGGCCAGGTAGTAAATATTTTAAGCATTCTAGATCACATCCAATCACTGTTACATGTCTTCCTCCTCCTCTTCTCCCTTTTTGTTAAAACAAATTTTTAAAAATGAAAAAACCAGGCCGGGCATGGTGTCTCACGCCTGTAATTCTAGCACTCTGGGAAGCCAAGGCGGGAGGATTGCTCGAGGTCAGGAGTTTGACACTAGCCTGAGCAAGAGCAAGACCCTGTCTCTACTAAAAATAGAAAGACATTAGCTGGACAACTAAAAATACATAGAAAAAATTAGCTGGGCATGGTGGTGCATGTCTGTAGTCCCAGCTACTCGGGAGGCTGAGGCAGAAGGATTGCTTGAGCCCAGGAGTCTGAGGTTGCTGTGAGCTAGGCTGATGCCATGGCACTCTAGCCGGGACAACAGAGCGAGGCTCTGTCTCAAAAAAATAAATAAAAATAAAAATGAAAAAACTATTCTTATCTGGTGGGCCCTACAAAAACAAGTCATGGACTGGATTTGACCCATGGACCGTAGTTTGCTAATCCTTGATCTAGAATTTCCTTTATTCTGAAGCTAGTTTAGCATCACTGTGAAAGTGTGCTAATTTGGGGTCTCTAATGAAGGTGGCTTTCACCCCTCAACTCTTGAGTTGTTGTTTGCCTGGCCTCATGGACTTAATCATGTGTAGGTTAGTATTCAACAAAAGAGTCACAAGACCCCTGTCAATATTTCTGGAGCTTTCTCTCCACACAATTCTCTCCTTTTGAGTCACCTCAGTCGTCTCAAGCTCTGATCTGTATCTCCTCAACTCAATGAGATTGCCATGCTTTCTTTAGGGTCTCCTTAAGACACCACAGTCTGGAAAGTTCCTCCAGAGAGAAAGACCGGGCAGTTGTACGGCTCACTTCATTTATTTCCTTTCTCTAATAGATCACAGTTCTGTGCTGTCCAAAAACCACTGCCTCATATATTGCCCCCACTTGTCTAGTTGTTTTACTAGGAGGGTATATTTGGTCTCAGGTATTCCAAGGCATCATGAAACAGAACTTCTCCACAAGTATCTTAAAACGTGTCTGGTTTCTAATCATGGTTATTGCCACTTAAAATCCCTCAGATTTTTCCTTTATTCTCTATTTTTTCCTGCTATTATATAACAACAGGCCATCTAAACTTTATCCTTAGATTACTGTAACAGCTAGACTATAAAATCTTTGAATTCAATGATCATATCTTGTATTTGTGATCTTGAGCAGGTCCTTGCTATCTCTTCTCTCAGGTAAGTCAAAAATTTTATTTTACTTAAAATATTTTTTTATTTCATTTAATTTTTTTAGGTGAAAGCACAAATACAGTCCCCCACCACCATAAATTATGCAATCTAGTTCCTCACATTTGGGGAAATTGCAGTGGTTAGCACACCCCAAATGCAATGGATAAGCCTCACATTGGGAAAACTACCTCCATGATCATAGTCTCTCCCCTGCCATATAGTATTTGCCTTTTATTTTTAATGTACACTTTTTTGTTCATATATTGAGATATCAAATCACTAAACTCTGATAGGTGAGATATGATAAAAATAATATTTATAATAAAAATGATAAGTAACATTTGATGAATCAGACTATGCTAAGCATGTTTTATACCTGATCTCATTTAATCTTCACATTTCTATGGCTTAAAATTGTTTATTTTCCACATTATAGATGAGAGGAGTTTGAAACCATTCCATTCACTCTCTTCTAAACACCATGAAGTTGTTGGATCTCATATTTACAACTTTTGATTTCATTAATGGAGGCACCTGAAGTCCCATATAGGTTACCCATGGTGATTTTGCAAACAGTATAACTTGAGTTCCAGCATAAGATAACTTCTAGCTCCATCATTTACTACACACATGACCTTGGTAACTTATCCTCTTAGCACCCCAATTTCTGAAGCAAATTATAAGTAATAATGGGAATGTTCTTCTCAGTGCTTATGTGTTCTTGTTGGCAAATTCATTTTCTCACTTGGAAGGATCAGTTCCAGTGACAGGAATGGCAGCTCCAAGAGGATGTAGAATTATGTAAAACTCTGGCAAGATCTCCAGAAAACATTCTGGGAAACCAGCCCGCGTGCCTAATGACTTATCCTCTTGGGCATCTGGCCTCCTGGTCTCAATGCCTTTCCAATTGTAAACAAGACAAATTTAGCAAACTCCACCTATTCCCCCCTGTGGATTATTTATCAAAAACCACCTCCCAATTCAGCCCAATTGCCATTCTTGAGGGAGCTATGCTGTGAAATTTAGAGGCTGTGTGAGGACAGAGGTCCAGCACTGTGGCTTAAGGAAAGGAAACACCAACAATACAATGTCTACCCATCCTTCAACTTCCTTAAAGTCACTGCCTTAAATGCACAGCATTTGGGAATATAATAATTCTGCCTAGTCTTGCTTTAAAGGTGAATTTTGCAATTTTTGAAAAGGTCCTTAGAATCACATTGCAGAATTAAAGGGTGTATTATAATTATCAATATCAATAGTCATAAAAGTTTATTAAAGGTCATTAAAATGAAAGGGGATGGCTCTAGATCCCATCAATCTGAATTGACTCCCTCCTCTTGTGTTAATTAGAAAACTCAGATAATGGTTCTATGGGGGAGTACAGGGAAAATTTAATTACGAAAGTTTAATGGGCCACTATCTACTTCCTGCCAGATTAAAAACTGATGATTTACACAATTTTAGATACTACCACAGGCTTTTCTAACAAAACATGTTGCAGAGTAATGTAAAAGTTTACTGAGAGCATTCTATTCATTTCAAAACAATGCCAGCAAAAGCTATGTTCGCACGCTCCTTTAAAAATATTAGGCCACCATTGAAGATACATATTCTCTGTTTATTAATGCTTACAACCCTAAAATAAGTGACAAACAGAAAATGCAGATTTTCTACATATACTGGTTAAAAATAAAATTAAATCTTTTATCCTCTTGGAACTGGGAAAGGGAGACATATTGGAGTTGGGGGTGACTGGAAGAGATTTTAAACCACCGGAGAAAGGAAAAATGTCTTAATGTTTCTGACTCATGATTTTCACTAAGGATCTCTTTCATAAAGGTCTCTTCCTTGAGTCTTATGTCTCATTCATATCCCTTGATCTGGGGCTGCCTGTGTCCAACACAAGTCACAGGCTCTCTGGAAAATGTGGAATTTAAATAATACAGATGCAAAGAAAAGAAATGATGACATAGAATGGGAGATAAGAAAAAGAAATAAGAAGCAGATGATTCTTAATTCTACTTATTTTTTAAATGGTATAGCATTGGGTCATTGAGGAGTTAGTTTTCTAGGATATCCAAAACACATACATGCTTATGATTTTAATGACGAATTTAGGATTGTTAGCAAGCCCTCTAGATCTGATCTGTTCAATATGGTAGCCACTAGCCACGTGTGACTATTGAACACCTAAAATGTCTCTAGTCCAAAATAAGATGTGCTTCAAGTAGCAAACACACACCAAATTTTGAAGGCTTAGGATTTTAATAAAAGATGTAACATATCTCATTAATAATGTTTATATTGATTGCATGTTGAAATGATTGCTCTATTGGATTAAATAAGACATTATTAAAATTATTTTCACTATTTCTTTTTACTTTTTAAAATGTGGCTACTAGAAAATTCAAAATTAAATATGTTGCTTATATTCTCTTTCCATGGCAGCCATGAGACAAGATGGTGGATCCCCCCATTTCCCTCCTAGACCCAGGGCTCCTATACATTGAGAAGCAATGTGTAGGACAACAGAGGTTGACCTCACATGGAAAGGTAAGAATTTGCCTAAGGGCAGGATTTATCATAAGTATGTTTACTATAACATCAAGGTTGTTTCAGGATTTATAGTAAGTACATGAAAGTAGCAATCTTAGAGGCATTCCTGGGAACTGGGGTTAATCAGAAGTCAACATGGTGGATTAGCATCCAAGATGGAGTTGCTTTAGCCTCTACAAAGGGGAAGTAATAGATTCTAAGAGGAACTCTGTGGCTTGGAGGATAATTTTAGGGACCAGCATGACTCACCTTTGAGGATAGGAGAGTAAGATCTAGCTCAGGAACAACAAAAGAGGGCAAAGAACTCTGATACTGGGAAGTGTCAGCCTACCTCATAGCTACAGGTTTCTGAGAAGATACGGTAACACTACATCATACACATATTAACTTATGTTAAAGAGGGAGGGAAACAGAGAAAGACTTAGACTGAACTGGTGAGCCTATACAATATAACAGGTCTTTCATTCCATTCCCTGTTCACATGCCCCGGAATGATTCAGCATGAAAGAGACATAGGAACCTCATGTTTCTTCATTCTTCGCTCCTTTGAGCCTCCCACAGTGTGGGAATCTTTCATGTTGAGTATTATTCTAGAGCACTTTAGAGTACTGACCCAAGATAGCTTGTTTACTTTGGGCCATACCTTAAAAATTATCAAATGTTCCAACACTGGAGAAGACAGTGGCTATGTTAAATTTATAGATAATTATATATTTACATATAATATTTTAGGGGCTATATGAGAGATTTTCACTATATGTGAGTTTCACTATTTATAATGACTTTTGGGTATGAAAAAAAGAAGTTCTCAAACTAAGGGAAAGCCTGAAAGGTGGGTTATTTGGAGAAAAAAGTGACCCCATCTTCTTACACCATATACCAAAACCAGTTCTACATAAATTAAATAGTTTTGATGGAAAACATAAAAACACTAAAAACCAAAACAAAACACAAATAGGAGGACACATAATTGAATATTTAACTGATCTTGGTTTGGAAAAGACTGTTTTTTAATGCATAAAAGCAATGGACAAAGTCTTAAAGGAAAGTATGGATACATTCAATCAAACAAAGATGTAAAGCTTTTGGATATAAAATAAACAGAAACAAAAATCAAACAACTGAAGTGGGAAAATTATTTGTAATGTGATTGATAAGCGGTTAATATCTTTAAAAGACAAAAAAAGCCATTATAACTAAGAAAAACGTTAATGCCAAGTAAAAAATGAGAGAAGGTATATAAACTGATAATCCACAGAAGCAAAAACATAGTGGAAGCAGTTTGGAATTCAACTTTATTTGTAATCACATAGATGATAATTAAATAACAATAAAATACCATTATTTTTAATAGCAAAAAATCATAACTAGAAGCTTAATAAGATGGCAATACTTAAATAAATTATTGTACATTCAATGCATAGAAAACTATTTAAAATTATATTTTCAATTTTTTTTAGGAAAAAGAAAGATGCTTTAAATAAAAAATAAGCTCCTAAATTATATATACTATACAATCCAATTATGTAAAATACATATAAATTCTCGTTGGAATAAGATTTGATTGATAAAAAGTAAAATATTATGGGAAATACATCTCTCAGTTGTGGAATTACAAATGATTTTTATTTATCCTCTTCTATTTTGCAGATTTCCTATGGTTATCTTATACTATTTTTATCATAAAAATTATTTAAGAAAAATGTACAAAAAATATTCAATCTAACTAGTGATTAAAGAAATATAAATTATAGCAGTATCAAGTTACCATTTTTTTTCCTACTAAGTTAGCAGTAAATAAAAGCAGCAAATAAGTGTGGGTGTGGTGAGACAAAACTCCTGGCTAAAATGTAGTGTGAGACTATGTCATCAAGAGCTATCAACACAGCACAGCAACTTTCAGGAATTCATCTTAAGAAATAAACCTGAAAACTTGGGCGAAAGTTCACTGTAGCAAGGTGCTTATTGAAGTTACAATAGAACACTGGAAACAATCCAAACATCCAACAGTGCTTAGTCAAAAAAGATTAAACCCCACAATGATCTACTAAGTAGTCATCAAAAAGGTATTTGGGGAGTGCTTTCAATGACATGGGGAGTATTCATGGCATTCCACTGAGAGCAAAAATTAGAATGCAAAAACTACATAAATATATATAGTACAATCCCGTTATGCAAAATACTGTATCATATGCTGAGAAAAGACTGGAAGGGATCAAGGTAAAAGGTTAACAAGCAGTTTATCTCTGAATTATAATATGATTCATTAAAAAAATTTTTCCTCTGATTTTAACTTTTTGTGGTTTTGTTTTGTTTTTTTTGTTTGTTTGTTTTTGAGACAGAGTCTCGCTTTGTTGCCCAGGCTAGAGTGAGTGCCGTGGCATCAGCCTAGCTCACAGCAACCTCAAACTCCTGGGCTCAAGAGATCCTCCTGCCTCAGCCTCCCGAGTAGCTGGGACTACAGGTCCATGCCACCATGCCCCGCAAATTTTTTCTATATATATTAGTTGGCCAATTAATTCCTTTCTATTTATTTATAGTAGCGATGGGAGTCTCACTATTGCTCAGGTTGGTTTCGAACTCCCGACCTCGAGCAATCCTCCCACCTCAGCCTCCCAGAGTGCTAAGTTTACAGGCATGAGCCTCCGCGCCCGCCCTTTCTTTTAACTTTTTGTTTATTATTTTCTATGTTTTCCAATTTTTAAAAAGCAGAAAAAAATACTTTTAAATGGCTGTGATCCTTAAGAGCTCCTTTCAGTAGCCAGTTCTCTAAAGTGCTCCTTAGAAGTTTCGCAGCATGGTGCAGGGGTTGAGGAATCCACAGACTGAAGGAAAGATGGGCTGTGGGAGTTGTGGTCAGAAGCTGGTGCCAGGAAGTGATCACCAACATCCTCATGTTGGTACCTAGCGAGTGGTACCCTTCAAATGAAGAGGGCTAGCCTTCCTTTTTCTGCCCAACTTGTCTTCTTAGGAAGAGTGAAGACTGTAGATTTTCAATATAATCCACTCTGAGGAGAGAGAGAGAGAAAAAAATATATGTGTATATATATATATATATATATATATATATATATATATATATATGATGCCCACAGCCAGCAAGGTCAAGAATGGGGCTTGGCCAGGACGCGGCCACTTGCCGCCTCTCTGTAGCTCCGCATCTCCTTGGCCCAGCGCTGTGTGTGGCCAGTTGGAGGGCACACTGCTGGGGTCGGGCCCCCTGGCAGAGAGCCACCTGGCCCCAGGCAGAGACCCCGCATGCCGTAATGCCCCCAGGCCCACGTGCTGCTGCCTGTTTCCCGCCACTCTGCTTGCGTGATCCTGATTGGGTAATTTTTGAATCCCACTGTTTTTGATTGGATGTTAAAGCTTGTTGTTGATTGGATGTTAAAGCTTGTAGTTGATTGGACGCTTTTTGAGCCCTACCAAGGGTATAAAAGCAGGAGCAGAAGGGGCGGAAGGGTCAGAATATCAGAAGACACAAAGAGAGCTGTAACGCTAGGTGTGCTGAGCCTGCTGTAGAAGAATAAAGGCTGTTCTCTGACTCTTCGTGTTCCACTCGGTTCTTTCCCTGGTCAAACGAATAAGAGCTGTACCAAGAGCTGTAAGTCTAGCTGTACATATTGCCGCAACATATATATATATATATATTTAAAATCTGGTGGTAGTTGAAGTCCACTCTGGGTGGGGCCTTACAGATCGTGAGTAATAGCCTGGAACCTGGTCCTCAGATTCCAGCCAGAACTATGTGGCCTGGGGAAAGAAGGTTGGAGGAAAAACTTACATGTTTTAAATGCTTGTTATTAGAATTTGAAATGTTCATTGGTTTATAAGACATTTAGATTATACAGATCAGTGGTCTTCAAAATGTTTTTGTACCAGGCTCCATCAGCAAAAAAAGTATTGGACAACCCCCCTCATATAAAAATTTTTACTTAATAATTATAGAATAATATGCTAATAGTATGTTTACCATAAAACATATATAAATTAAATATATATAGTGTCTACATGTAAAACCTACATAAAATAGATATTCACAAAGGATAAGATAAAGATAGGATCGACAATATTTAAAAGTAATTTTATTTCATTTATTGATGGTATAAAACGCACAATGTAATAGGAACTATGGTTGAATATGCTTTACTGGCTTTGAAATTTTTTGGTTAATTCCTTGCGATATAGTGATTCGATGATCTGGTTTTAAGGTCTTTATTTTAGCACAGGGTTTTAAGGGATGCCATTACTGGGAAAGAGGCACTCACAAAGAAAGATAGATCCAAATGGAAGAAGTTCATTCTTGGCTCATCTTACTAAATCATGATGCTCATTTTTCAATCGCAAACTCCAATTATACAGAGGTATTTATTGTTGGCAAGACTGTGGGGAAACAGACACTGTCCTACATTGCTGGTGGGAGTGTAAATTGGTACAACATTTATGAAGATAATTTGGCAACGTCTTTCAAAATTACAAATGCACACACTTTTTGATCCAGACATTCGACCTCTTAAGAATTTATCTGACAGCAATACTAGCACATGTGCAAATGGCACATAAAACACGGTAATCCAAAGCAGTGTTATTTGCGATAGCAAAAGACTGGAAGGAAATAACATAAATATGTATCACTTGGGAACTGGAAAATCAATTCATGGTATATTTATAAGAAGGAATATTACAAATCTTTTGGGTAAATACCCAGAAGTGGAATTGTAGGATCATATGGTAATTCTATTTTTAGCTTTTTGAAGAGCCTCCATACAGTTTTCCATAATGGCCATACTAATTTAATTTACATTTCCACCAACAGTGTACAGGAGTTCCCTTTTTTCCACATCCTTGACAACATTTGTTGTTGCACAATATGACGAATATAGTTAAACACAGAGTATTTTACATTTCAAAATTGCTAAGAGGGCAAATTTCAAATATTCTCACCACAAAAATCGTTAAGTATTTCAGGTGATGAGTATGTTAACTAGCTTGATTTGATCATTCCACATTGCCTTCATAAATCATAACATTACTCTGTACCCCATAAATTTATATAATTATAGATTGTTAAATAACAAAAGGTAAGGAATATTGTGCAGTCATAAAGAGGAACACAAAAACTCTTTCTGCATTGTTATGCAACTATCACCATGACATAGTAAGTGAAAAAAATTAAGGTGCAAAATATTTATGGGATGCTAAGAATTCTATTACAAAAGAGATAGGTAGGAAGCAGAATATGGAGGTATGTCAGCTTTTCGTATATGCATAGTATGTTTCTGGAAGAACCATGAGAAACTGGCACCTCTGATCATCCCCAGGATGTATATTGGGATTGGAAGCAAGAGTGGGAGGATGACTTTTCATACTTTATGCTCTTAAGTGTTTTGGACTTCATACAATATGCAAATATCACCTGTTTAAAAAAAATTTTAAGCTATTAAATGGACTAGTTTTTATGAAATTAACCACATTGATAACATCCTATAGCATGTAAACTGCAAATTTTGCAGCTGGCAAATGAAGGCCTGAGGAATATGCTGTATATTCTTCCACTGCGGAGTTCTTCCACTCTTCTCTCAGGATATAGTAGGGTTTACATGTCACATAAGGACCAAAAGGGTAAGTGGTGTCTAGCCCTACATTAAAGGTCAGTAAAGCTTAATTTTTTTTTCTTTTTTTTTTTGAAACATCGTCTTGCTATGTTGCCCAGGCTGGTCTTAAACTTCTGGACTTGAACAATCCTCACTTCTCAGCCCCCTGAGTAACTGAGACTACACCTACAGGTGTGCATCACTGTGCCTAGCATTTTTTTTTTACAATTTATACATAAAATAAATATAAATAAAAGCTGTATTATTGCTATTGTTTGCTATACCTAACAGATTCTCACAAATCCTCTTGATACAAGCACTCTGCTTTAGGGGCTACTGGTTCTAGATGTGTCAAAAGTCATGGTACCATTGATAAAATAGCCAAACATTAGTATAAACTAAGAGATAAGAATTTATTAGCGTGTTCTACATATTAGTAATAACCAACTTTTTTTTAAGATATAAATGCTATATAGGAAAAGCTATACACCAAATCAGTGGAAAGATAATAGATACTTCAGAAGTCTCTGTTTCATCCTATTTCTGCAGCACGTACACTAACTATAAGCTACAGTCAGGTCACTTTGGACACTAAAATGGCATAACTACTTTTGATTAAACATTTTAACATCAGAAATATTTTCCTTTAAAATAAAGAGACATTTATACAAAGGACAACAAAGGAAGTGCCCCAAAGCAAAACAAACAAACAGAAAAACTCAGTTTGTGTTGTTTCCTTTTCTAGCTAGGTTCCAATGTTCTGTACTGAAGAATTTTTCATTATAAATCCAAGGCTGGGTTGTCAGTTCTAATTTAGGTAGACGTAGACAGTTTTCCACTGCAGCTCTCTTGCCTGAAGCCGTCTATCTGGCTTCTAGACACTACTGTGTCAACAGCGTGTCCTTGAACATTTCAGGTGCAGATAGAGTTAGTGGTTCACACCAGAGACAAGATATCAGAAACTAAAACACCAAGCAAATGGAGTCATGTGGTGGCTGTAGATAGTAGAATGTCCTCACAGTCCTGTTTTATAAGATGTCCAATGAGTCTAAAGACCCAAACAAAGCACAGAAAAATAGTAAATATATGGCAGGGAGCTTTTTTTCCAAAGCACTGTAACATTTTCTAGGAAGAGGAAGGAATACACAAATAACAAGCCAAGTATAAACTGCAGAAAAACTGTCAAGTATGCATCACAAGACAGATGCTCTCCCTGTTCTGCATTTTCATTTACAAACATCAAACTCAACATCAAATGGGCATGTCCCCTCTTGCGCATTTGACCAATGCTCAGTCGTCATCCAAGATTCATCTGGACTGTAGCCTACTGATTGTAGCCTTCTTCAGATTTATCAATCACCACCCCAATTCCTAGGGATGCAGACTTAATCTCTTCCTTTCCTATCCCAGTAGCACTTTGGGGCCATGTCCATTCTTGCAATTTCCTGTTATGTTCAGGCTTTGTCTATGTATCTGACTTACCTACCAGAATGAGCTGCTCAGGCAATGACTGTGCCTTAATCATGTTTGATTGATGTTTGATTTTTCTAGTGCTTAGTGCTATGCCCTATACTTCTGGATATTTCATAAAAGTAGATTTTAGAGTAAAGAAATGAATGCAATTTGATTTGATTATGTACACATAGAATTATTTCCTCTCACATACTTTTACATTAGTTTGATTGTTCTAGTTACCCTGTCAACAACATTTTTGTGTAGTCTGTGACCTACTGTAATTATTGCATTTGTAAATGCTTCTTCAAGCATTCATAAAGCTATGGATATATTTTTGGACTACAGTAAAAACAGTGGCTGACACATAATAATCAATGACTAGACAAGAATGGACTCTGATTTCAGAACCACTCTCTCTCTAGGCTATTGAATAATTTTCATCAAGAAAATTCCCACCCCCCTCCCACTAGGCTCTACAGTAAATAAACAAGTTGCAGTAACTAGAATATTTTAGTTACCCAATTACTTCTCCTTTGTTTCTTACAACCCACTCCCAGACTCTGTATTCCTTTCCCTTTTTTCTTTCTTTCTTTTTTTTTTAGTATCAACTGCTTATCTGTGTTCATATTCAGTCTTTCTTTTGTACAGAAATAAATCTCTAGATACAAGCTCAATGGGATTTAAAGTTAATGCGTATTTTCACTTGAATAGAAAAATCTTTGCCTATAAATCTCAAGGAATAATTTTTGATATCAAGCTATTTTTGAGAATAAAAAATGTCTTAAATAAAATAAATAAAAAAGTCTTTGCTGAATGAAATGATGTGGTATTATAAAAGGGCCTTGGACTGAGGATCAGTAGATCTGAATCTATCACTGATTTACTCTTTATATCATAGATTATAAGGCATATATTTGGTGCAAATGGATTGAAAGTTTGTGCTCCCCCAACCTCAAATTCATATGTTGAAACCCTAATCCCAATGTGATGATATTTGGAGTTAAAGGTCTTTGGGAGGTAATTAAGTCCAAAAGGTGGAGCCTTCTCTTCCAAGTAGAATAAAAACATATTGGTAAGTATATGGAGATTTGAATAACATTCTCAATCTACTTGATGTAAGTGGCATTTATAAAACACTATACCCACCACTATAGAATACACATTGTTTTCAAGAGCTCATAGAATATTCATCAAGATATATTGCACATGAGGCCATGAAAGGTGTCAGTGAAATCATGCCAGTTATGTCCTCAATCATATTCATTAAGCGTTAATAATAAAAAGATAACTGTGAAACTCTCCAAAATTTGGAATTAAGTAATATACATTTCTAAATAACTTTCAAGTCAAAGAAAAAGTTACAAGAAAAATTAGAAAATATCTTGTCTGAATGAAAATATAAAAGCAGCATACCAAAATTTGGGGGCAAAACTTGAGAAGTGCTTAGAGGAAATTTATTGCTTTGAAATAATTATATTGGATAAGAGAAAAGCTCTAAAATGAATGATCTAAGCTGCCACCTTAAGAAGCTAAAAAAGGAAATGCAAATTAAGCCTAAAGCAACTAGAAGAAAGAAAATAATAAAGATAAGAATGGAAACCAATAAATAGAAGCCAAAGAAAAAAATCAACAGAGTCAAAACTTGGTTCTCTAAAAAGATTAATAGAATTTATAAACCTCTAGCCAGACTGATCAAGGAAAAAGAAAAGAAAGAAAACATCAATTACCACCAGCAAGAATGAAAGAGGGGATATTACTATGGATCCTACAGACATTAGAGTTGTTTTTGTTATTTTCTTAGTGGTTCCTCTAGAACTTATAATACACATCTTATTGTATTAAAATCTATTTCTTATTCATAGTAACTTAGTTCCACTAAGATCTATAAAAAATACCCCTATATGGCTTCCTTTCTTGTCTCCTTTTAAAAATATTTTTGTTATACATATTGCACATATTATATATATATAAAAGTATGTATTTTATAAACTCAACAATGTATTGTTATAACTATTGTTTTATATAATTTTATGTCTTCTAAAGATGCTAGGAAAAGAAAGGAGTTTATAAATATACACGTATAAGTTAAGTGAAGAAAGAAAAATAGCTATGCAATTATACTGTCTTTTATCATTACCTACATAATTACTTTTATCAGAGCTCTTTGTGTGTGTGTGTATGTGTTTCTATGTTTCTATGAATTCAAATTACTGTCTGGTGTCACTTTCTTTCAGCCTGAAGAACTTCCTTCAATATTTCTTTTAAGCTGATTCTGCTAATGATAAATTGTCTCCGTTTTTATTTATCTGAGAATGTCTTTATTTTGTCTTTTGAAAGATAGTTTTGCTGGATATAAAATATTTGGTTGACATAGTTTTTTAATAGTACTTTGAATATGCTGTCTCATTGACTTCTGACTGCTGTTATTTTTGATGAGAAATCAGCTGTTAATCTCGTAGCAGTTTTCTTGTATATTATAAGTCATTTTCCCCTTGCTTTTAAGATATTTTGTCTCTGTATTTTGGCAATTTGACTATAAGGTGTCTAGGTATGGCTTTCCTGGAGTTTAATCTACTTAGATGATAAGCTTGTTGAGCTTCTTGAATGTGTAGATTATTATTTTTCATTAAATTTGGAAAGTTTTCAACCATTATTTCTTCAAATTTTTTTATGTTCCTTTTTATCTCTCTTTTCTTTTTGGTCCCCTTATTATGTGTATGTTGGTGTACTTAATTGCATCCTACAATTCTTTTAGGGTTTTATTTCTCTTTATTCTTTTTTCTTTCTGTTCTTTGGATTTCATAATCTCTATTGATCTATTAATACAAGCTCATTGAATCTTTCTTCTGCCAACTCAAATCTGCATTTGAGCCCCTCTAGTGAATTTTTTTTTTTATTTAGGTTGTTGTAATTTTCAACTCTGCAATTCCATTTGGTTTTTCTTTCTTTTTTTTTAAATAGTAAACTTTTTATTGTATAACAGTTTAAGATATACAGAAAAATTACCAAGGCATTAATTTCCCCCACCCAATTTCCTTTATTATTAACATCTATCATTAGTAGAATACATTTGGTACAATTGATGAGATAATTTTGATATGGGTCACACTTTCCTGTTTCTTTGCATGTCTAATATCTTTTTGTTGAAAACTGAATATTTATTGTAACAACTCCTGGCAATGATTCCATGTTTCTAAGGCTGGTTATTGATTGCTCAGCTGTTTATTTACTTTTATATTTACTTTTTTTACAGGCTCATTTGAACTAATTCTGCAAGGTCTATTTTTCCTACAGTGTTCAGTCTATGTCATCCTTGTTCAGATTTTTCTCCTTATTTTATCTTTTAGTTTTCTGTGGGTCCCCTTAGGTCATTTTAAATTATTTATAGGTCAAAGTTTGTGCTTACATTCCCGTAGGTAATTAGATTTTCACCCTTTACTATTGGATGTGAGTGTGTCTTGGAGATTGCTTTTACAGTTTAATTTTGGGCCTACATTTAACTAGGAACTAGTGGCTGAGAGGTGCTCTCTCTGGTCGCTTTTTTTTTTTTTTTTTTTTTTTTTGAGACAGAATTTTACTCTGTCACCCTGGGTAGAGTGCAGTGGCATCATTGTAACTCACTGCAACATCAAACTCCTGGACTCAAGGGATCCTCTTGCATCAGCCTCCCAAGTAGCTAGGGCTACAGGCACACACCACAGCACCCAGCTAATTTTTCTATTTTAGTAGAGACAGGGTCTCACTCTTGCTTAGGCTGGTCCTAAACTACTGAACTCAAGCAATCCTGCCACCTTGGCCTCCCAGAGTGCTAAAATTACAGGCATGAGTCACTGCACCTGGCCTTTCTAGCCACTCTTGAGAGAATGCAGTTTGGGGTGTGCATACAATCTTCCAGACTGTCAGGAATGGGTGTGGTTTATTTTTAATCCTGGCTTCCCTGGAGCTTCCCATGGGTTAGAGGACCATATTCAGTGGTTTGTCAGAGGTTTTGCTGAAGCTGTTTGACCTGTATAGCTTCTGTCAATTGCTAATGAATCTGTGAAGTGGCTTGGGCAATGCTTTCAAGTCTACCCCATGTCCTTCCCTGATTGGTCCATTTATAAGGGTGTAACCTAGTGTATGTACTCAGTCTTGCAGACTGCAGAGTTGACTGTGATCCCAGCAGGTCTCTTCTTGGCTATTTCTTTCCCTGGATCTATCTATCCTCTTAATGTCTGATTACAATGAGATTTTGCTTGTTTCATGGCACTATAGCCTCCTCTTAATTACTGCCCACCAAGATCTCCTTTGTTTTTGACAAGGACCTCAGGCATAGAGTTCTCTACATTTTGTTCCAAAATCTGTCCCCCTTAGGGAGAGCTATGGAGCTTTCCATCTTTACAGTCTGCCTTTTCTCCCCTGTTCATAACTGCGTCATAGCTAGGGGTGGGTATGGTGGCCCACTTTTCCTGGAGTGACACATACACCAGACACTGAGAGAGACAGACCTGACACTCCTGGTCTTCTAAACTTGCCCGTTCCAACATGGGACCTCTGCCCTACAAGCAAGTTGGGTGGGACAGGGGTATGGGATGTGGCAGAGGGGGATTATTGCATGAAGCTCAAATAACTGATTGGTCTGCTGAAAATAACATGGGATTCTAATCTAAGAGCTGAAGTTGGGAAAGGGAGCCCAGTCCTCATGGTTATGCCTACTCAGAATAGAACTTCTGCAACATGGAGCTATGATAAGAAATGTTCATGGGTAGCTTGCCCTTCTCAGGGTGAAACTGTAGCCTCTGGCTGAGAGCTGAGATGAGCTTTTATAAAATGGAGCTGGTTGAAAGGAGGATGGGAACTAGACTATTGTCATTCTTACTGAGATATAGCAAATTTTCTTGAATTAACGTTTGCCTACTTGAAATATGTTCATGGTCAATTTCTAGACACTAATTTCTTTTTCTTTTCATAATTTTTACCAGTTGAATGGTTGCTTCACTGGGAAGACGGTTGGCCAAGAGAAGTGCTACCTCTACAGGTGTGAAAATTCAATATTGGAGTAATATGAATAACTTTATGCCAATAAATTAAACAACTTAGATGAAAAAATTAATTTCTTGAAAGCCATAACTTACCAATCACAAGAAGAAATTTTTTAAAACCCTTTATTTCCTTTAGATGCTATAATTAATATAAGATGCTGCTGCTTACAATAGATGTTAAAATTCCTGTTGATAAATATTGGGGGAGGGGGGGCAGAAAGAAGCAGTATCATCCATTTATTTGAATATCTCATTTAGTTCACAGTGGAACAAATTTGCTATACACTACCTAGTTGGAAGGATTTGAAAAATAAAAAATATAAACTGTAAAACTATTTAAAGACTTAGTCACACTTTTGGTTTAGAAATATAACAAATTGCATTAAAAAGAAATTATAGACATATTTTATAAATATTAAATCATTAGAAAATCAAAGAAACAACTTATCATTTTATTGTGTTTCTTCAAATGGATTTGAAGAGTAATTCTAAGAGAGCTGCTTCATTTTGCTGCTGTTTCACCACCCCTTCTCAGAGCCCCTTGAAACCATCACTTTCAGACCTGCCTAATCTATAAAATTAGTGTGGGATACAAGTTGACTTCTTTCTTTGTTGTTATAAAGTTTCTGGAGGCCTCACTAGAAATGATGGAGGAGTGGACATAAGATGAAAAGGATCATGTTGTCAAAAATGGCTGATAACACATATGCAATTTATTCTAAATTGCTTATTCTGTAGACTATTTCTATTCATAAAAAATGAGGTAAAGAATTGCTACAATTTTCCAGATAAAGTGTGCCTAAAATTTCCAAATACTCCTGTCTAAAAGATCTACATGTTGATGCTAAAGTTGTGTTGAACTTGGGTAAATTTGCCCCACTTCCCTTCTATACTTTCAGTGAGGAGACACCACCTGAGAGGAATTAACTGAGGAGGGGATCCTATAGGTACCTAACAGCTGCTCTTTCTGAGACTAGGAAACTGCATCATTAAGGATGATAAATGACAAAGTTGAAGGACAAGAGGTGAATTTGGCAGGTTATCCTGGAATATGGTAATGGAATGTTGTAATAGCATTTGGATTGGCTTCAGTAATTCCATGTGCAGAAATTTCTGATGCATCTGGTGTCAAATTATTGAATTTCATCTCCAATAAGGAGCAATTTTAAAAATCTACCTGGCTCTTATTGGCAATAATGGAGATTTGGGAAGAGTCAGTAAATAAACTTATTAAATTTTTCCTAGTGTTGAACAGCACTATTATTTCAGATCTTTTGCAGGCCTTTAGTAAAAGTTTATTTTTTTTTCCTGTTACAAACTTCTGCCAAAGATTCCTCATACTATAGTAATTGAATTTTTCATCCATTATTCCAGTCTACTGAGCTCTGTTGTAACCTGCTTTTATGATCCAATAGATAATTCCTTATTTCAGCTTTATGCCATCTTAAGATGTGATCAACATGTTATCAAGCATACTATGCCCTAGTTTCCTCATCTTTAAAGTAGAGATAGAATAATACCTAACCCAAAAGGTTTTTTGCAAGTATAAAATGAGTTAATGTATAAAATTTTATAGTAATATTTTAAATATTATTAATAATTATTAGTAGTAATTACTGTTGTTATTATTATCTAATAAGTTGATTTAAAATAATAAAGAATTAAAAGCCAAGACCAAAACACATGTCACTACACATACTACTACAAACCTCATCCAAGAAATAGTTGTCTAGTAACCAAAATGATTTGAGGTTTATTTTGTTTATCCAGTGATATATCCATTTAGTTGTACCAGCACTCAGTCCATGCTTCTCCTCCTTCTCACAAAAATAAAATGAGAGTTTTATTCACATGAGTTGCTCAAGTCAAAATCAGCCATGTATTCTCCTGATATAAGTAAATAACCCCATCCAAACATGAAATAAATTTTTATTATATATGATATTTCCTCTGTGAATATCTAGCATTTTAGAGACCATCCCTGGCTTTCGTGAGTGTTTAGAGACTCTTCATGCATTTATTCTTCCTTTATTTCAATTTGATGAGTCCTTTCCATGTGCTAGGTAGTGTGCTATATATTAGAGATCAAAAATAGATGTAAATTATTGTTTGGGTATCTTATAGTCTAAGGAAATATAGGCAATAATCATAATTTTATGGGGAAATTATGAAAGGGGGCCATGAAGTCCCAGAAGGGAGATTGACATGAGGTTTCTTTAAGGACATGACATACTTGAGCCAAGTCTGAAGACAAATGAACCCCAGTGAAGGGACTGGGTAGAGCATTCTAAGAAGCAGCAAAGGTGTGCAGAAAGGGATGGAGGTATAGGACAGAGGCAACTGTTGAGACAAGGGAAATAGTGTTCCCGTAGAGTTGTAGGGAATTGGTAGGAAATGATGCTGGAGAGGTAAGACTGATTGATAATACCATTAAATACATGATTTAATGCTAAATCGATAGTTAAATACTGTGAAGTTAAAGGAGTTGAAGGCAGGACATGGTTGCAGGGTGGGGAAAGGTTATGTAATTCTAAGGACAATGAAGGCTGACTGAGATATGGCTGTACTCCAAGACATGTGAGTCTTAATCCTCCAAATGTTGCCTCCTTTCTGGGGAAGAAGTCACGGAGAGGTCACTTGTTACCTCCCAAACAGAGGGGTTCATTTTCTCAGTGGGTGTCCAGTCAATAGACCCAGTCAAGTTGGTGATAGCAAGCGGGTTTTGATTACTTGGCATACCGGGGACAGTTCCCAAAGCAGTGTGTCCCTGAACAAGGGGGATGGACTGGTTTTATCATCAGAGGGAACGAGGTGTGATCTGATAGGCTCTTGCAATGGGGTGAGGCCAGGGCTCAATCTGATTGGATCCTGGATCCTGTCATGTCCATTTCTTAATTCAGTCCCTGCTCCTGGGTCTAAGCACTGAGCTTCCACCCAGGGCTGCATGCTTGGTCCATCTGGGCATGCCCAGGTTACTTGACCTTCAACCTGGGGTTCCATGGCAACAGAAAAACAACTCACGACTTTGTCACATAAAAGTCAAGCCCAGTTGGTCTCGTATGGTTACATCTTTGCTCCAAACAGCATTGCAGACCATGAGGTCCATGGCAGCCTCAAGTCCTGGGGTTCCTGTCACTCAGCACCCTTGTGGACAGTGGGGCAGTGACTCTTCCTGAACCTTCTAATATCCCTTAGTGAAGGTAGCCTACACCACCTGAAGATAGTTCACTCCTTTCTGCAAGAGTGAAAACTAGATGTACGTTCCATTTCAGTTGGTGCCTTTCTTTGCAGTGTGTGAGTTCTTTTCTCTTTTGTTCTCCACACAATGGGAAAAAGGAAGAATTTGCCAGAATAACTGACACTAGAATTGTTATTCGTTTTCAATCCATTCTTAGTTCAAGTCCCACTTCTAACTTACAAAATTTTCTGTTTGAGCCTCACAGTGCTTTTTTTTTAAACTATCAGGATGAAAATAAAATTTCTCCGTGGTACGCAGAAATTTTAAGTCAATAAATTTCCTAGGACCTAGACATTTGGAGATATAAAATTTACCTTGAGTTTGGAGCCTAGGACTTCAATGAGTGATAATATATGCGGGGTCAAACAGTGTCACCAACCACTCTGACCAATTCTTGCTGACTTAACCCCAAACTGATTAAAGAACCCCAGGAAGTGTCTTACTTCTTAAGATTGTTGTTGTCACAAAATCTTAATGGTCCCTTCAAATGAAAATATACCTCGCAGGCCTAGTAACTGACCTATTTGATTCCGACATAGATCATAATAATTTGACAGTGTCACTTATTTTAGAGTCTGATTGCCTTCTTTGCCTCCGGGTGCTAGAGAAAAAGGGATTTGTGACTGAAAGGGTTAAGTGGGTTTTATTATAATGTGCTCCTATTTCATTTCCCTCCCTTCAGCTCCTTCACAAAATGTTAATCTAATTGTGATACTATCACTTTGATGACAATATGACAAGACAGACAAATTTGATTTTATTCTCCACAGAGCAAAGCATATGCTGCTTGGGAGGCTTTGACAGAGAGAAGGACATAAAACAAATGGAGTTCATGAATATACAATTTTTATTGTACACAGTAGTGACATCCAAACTTCAGAGACTAGGTGGGTGAGACTGAGACTTTACTATTGAGATTAATGGGTACGTAAAAAGGTGCCAACAGAGAGTACTACAGTTTATGTTAAAAATGTCGACGTGGATAAGAATGATTTTCTTCTCAAGATGAATGATACACTTAATGGCTGCGAGACATTTGTGCCCGGTAGCAGTTCCTCCAAAGTAATTTTTTGTTGTTATTGTAAATTATATAATCTTAACCGCAATTATAGTCCTGTTTAGGTAAAGGTCAAGTTAGTGCTGTGGATGGTCGTAAAGCAAAAAGGAAATTGGTATATGGATTCCCTTGCTGATAGCTTATGAATGATTTCAAGTAAGATGATTTTTTGGTAACTCTATTTCTCGTTTAATGTAATATAGCGAGTAAAGACAGCACACATTAACAAAACACAAATTAGATTTCTCTAAGTAAACATGTATCTTCTAAAGGAGTGGGGCTGTTGGAGGAAGGACAGTTTGAAGGTTAAAGACATCCTGCAAACAAGCGAGGCTCATTTTCAAGAAAATCGGAAGCATGATAAGTATTGAGAAGTTCTCGTTGTTGAGTTTAAGTCTCTCTCTTTCAATTTGACTTACTGGAACACAAAATCCAACATGGTTCCTGGTCTTCGATTTTCAAAGCTTACTCTGACATTGAGATTCAACTCACCTTGTCCGAAAGGGATAAAAATGATTGTCTGAATAGCCTAGATGCTAAGCAATAGAATTTGTATCTTCATATGATAATGAGTTTGGAGCAATTCAATCGAGCACAATCTGAATCTCAATGTTTATTCTTTATTTTACAAAAAAAAGAGAATAAATGCCAAGATTCTACTATGAAATGCAAAAGTAGTATATCAAACTTTAAAGATATTTTTCAAATGTAATATATTTCCCAAAATTAAAGACCTAAAAATATACTTGGAATTAACTGAGATAATATGTCTTAAGAAGTATAAAACTTTATGGTTTAACTATGTAATTTCCTTCCCCTCAAGCTTCCATATGATTCTGGTCAACAGGAAGACTTTCATAGAATATAATGTCAAATAGAAAGGGTTAGATAAATCTTGATATTTAGGGCCTTTTGAGATCATTGAGTCAAACTATAGTTTCTTCCTCTAGTAGACATCTCTTATTGGCCACCCCAGCAACTTTTTGGGAAAAAGCCTCTCCTGGTATTAAGCAGTCCTGACTCTGCTCCCAGGCCTGCCCTAGGCATGCTCTCCTGGAATTGTTTGCTGGAGTGCATAGGAAAAAGGTACTCACTATTCTATTTTTCCCTAGCAGGCAGCTTAAATGTAGCCATGGAGCTCTTTACCACCATTAGAGTTTCAGGTTAGCTGACATACCAGTTTTACTATTCTGAGCTGATATCATTTCAGCCAAAAGCAAATCTGATGTCTCTCAGTTGGCCTGTACTGGCTTAAAATGTGCTAGGTACATATACAGTTTCCACTGGGGCTTTCAAAGTATTGAAAATATCTCATGGACTCCTTTACTATCTTTAAGGGAACCTTTAGAAAATACAGCCTTAGATTATCATAAAGGTCACTTCTGGATTTGATTACACTCTCAGAATCCTCTTCAGGTTAGAACACGGAGTTCAGCTGTGTTGTTGGATTATCTTGGCTAATAACCATACAAAGAAAGGTAACTATAAATACAGTTTTATTCCCATTTTATTTTGACATGGAAATAAAACAATAACATTTCAATAAAAAATGATTTTAGTGTTATATAAAAATACTCTTGGACCTATTCCAGGCCACTTAGGGACAACGTAGTCTAACCTAGTGGTTGAGAAGGTAGATTCTGGCACCATATTGGTTTGAATCTTGACTCCTTACTAGATGTATAATCTTGAGCAAGAAATGTAATGTATTTGCTCTTAGTCTTGTCTACTCTTGAGGAGTAGACCAGCAGTATTATAGGAAATAAATAAGCAAATATATGCAAAATACTTAGAAAAGTATTATATCTGACACTTACTGTGTGCCTCACACTTGGTTATTGGTATTATTGTTATTTAACCCATCTGTATTTAATGTCTTTCCCTTGAAGGGAATCAGAATGTGCAATCCCCCAAATATATCATTTTGGTATGAAAATTATTTTGAGCTGAAGGCAATTGAGAAAAAACACACAACAGGAAAAGCTCTCTCCCTCCTCCCTACTTGCCTAAAAGCAGGGCATAGATTTTCCTTGTAAAGATGTCTCCACTCTCTTGTACCAGGCAGGAAAGAACAACCTTTATCACTAGAAATGGAGACAGCACTGAGTTGAGTCTGCATAATAAATCTCACTAAATAACTCTGGTCTCCCATTAGTTTCCCTCACATATTTGCCTTCTTACAATTCACCGCTAGAAGCTCAAACTCTTTTCCTGTGTCTTGTTAGTCTCCTACAATGTATTGCCCTTTGTTAAAATGGTATATAAGCCTTGAGTTTAACCACTTCTTTGGGTCTTCACATTTTCCCTATGAAGGCCTCCGTGCATATAAAAATTGAAATATTAATATCAAAAAATTGTATGCTTTTTCTTCTGTTAATCTGTCTTTGGTCAGTTTAATTCACAGGTCCAGCTGTAGAACCTAAGAAAGTACAGAAAAATGTTTTTGCCCTTTCCTTCATCTTATACCCATTCCCTGCCAAATCAGTAGCTTGTTTCTCTGCAGGTTCTTCCAGGCCCTGTTATACGTTACAACTACTCACCACCTGAACCAGTTGTTCTCACCGTGGCTGCACAGTAAAACCACCTGGGGAACTTTAAAACATCTCAATGCCCAATCTAGATGCCAGAACCAATAAAATCAGTCTCTCAGGGGTGGGACTCAGGCATCAGGATTTCAGAAAACTCCTCAAAACTTTTAGCAAGTTAGCATTGGTGGGGGAAATTTTCAAGCCATATTGATACTGGGACTCTACTTCTGTATTTTCTGACTTAACTAATCTGGGATGGCCTTGGAACTGGTATTTCTTAAGAGCTCCCAAATGAATAAAATCTGCTATCAGGACTTAGAATCATTAGGACATGATGCTAATTACTAGAGGGACACAAATCAGCAAGAACAGTTCTCAGAACTGGAACAACTGGGGTTCCCAACTGATTTTCAGAGTTCACCTCAGTCCCAAGAGAAGGAGATGAGGCTGAACGAGTAGAACTAGGTCGCACCATCAGAGCAGGATGTGAAATAGGACAAAAATTGCAAATAAAAGACTAAACTCACCAATGGTTAAAGAGACATCTGAACGAAAAAGGAAGAATAAGTGTGTCCAAGGGAAAGTATCACAGGTAGTATGATTGGAGCAAGAGTGGAGAATTATTAAACGCTTGAGATGAGGCAGAAAAAGCAGACAGGGGTTAGGGCAGGTAAAGTCTCACAGGCCATGTTACGCGTTTGGGGTGCATCATAAATACAGAGAGCCACCAACAATTTTAAACAGGGTATACTATGACTACCTTTTCTCCCAGGCACTCTCTTTCTCCCCTTTATCTGGGTATAGTTTTTCCCCACAGCACTTATCACCATCTAATACACTATAAATTTAATATTAATATATTGAGCCATATGACATAGCTGACATTAAACCATTTTGACCTACAAAAATGGCAATTTCATTTAGCACAATTTATTACTTTTTTTTGTTTCTCTCCCACTGGAATGCAAGTCTCATGAAAGGTGAATTTTTTGTCTTTGTGTTCACTCCTGTGTCCTTAGAGTTTAGAACAGTGACTAGCACCAAAAAAAGGTACTTAATAAATATTTGTCAAATGAATAAATAAATTCTATTGAAAGGGCTCACTGAGGATTAGAGAAAACCAATGAAAAAGATCTATATTTATGTTTGCTAATAAGATCTTTGAATTTAAATGGTAAAGAAAAACATGTTTATACATATTCAGGCAAGAAAAAAATTAAAATAGATTTCTTGTAAATGAAAAAAAAATCCCCTTAGTATCAGATTTCTCCTTGCACTAAAATTAACCAGAAATCTTTGGAATACATTTCCCACAATTTTAATGGAAAGAGCCACCGCTCCAAAATTCTATATCTTGCCCATGTTTTATTTATATGCAAAAACATATAAAAATTGTCTGGCATCAAAGGACTAAATAAAAATATACCATTCTTAAATTTTTTTTGGAAAGAAGGATCTCTCAAATAGAAAACTGTAGAAGACTGAAAAATGAGTTACAATAAGGGACTTAAGAAAGGAGAAGACTTAGTTTCTTAAAAAAATAGTGCTGAGCAATGGAACCAGAAAATGTAGAATTAACCCATTGCCAATACTATGCATATCTCCATGGGGTTCCATTCATGTTAGTTGTCAGCACAGTCATGAAACAATGCAAATGTCAAAATAATTCCTAAAAGATACATGGGTTACAAAATTAATTGTTTAAATCCACATCTAAAACTGTGGATTAAAAAAAATTTAGAGAGATAGAGAGGCATGTTTAAAGAGCATTATTTATAATAACAAAGAATTATGTATATATTTGTATATAGAAGTATATATACACTCTCTATATACAATATATATACTTCTATATACAAATATATATATAATTATCTATATATATTTGTATATAGAAGTATATATGTATACAAATATATATACTTATATATACATATATACTTCTATATACAAATATATATAGATAATATATATATTTATATATAATATATATATTTATATAGATAATATATATAGATAATTATATATATATTTGTATATAGAAGTGTATATGTATATATGTATATATATTTGTATATAAGTGTACATATTTGTATATATAAATATAAGTATATATATTTGTATATATATTTATATATATTTGTTTATATATAAATATATATTTATATATAAATATATACATATATAAGAATATACACATGTAAGTATATATGTATATATACATATATAAGTATATATGTACATATACATATATAAGTATATATGTACATATATAAGTATATATAAATATAACACTTATATATACATATATAATTATATACATGTATAAGTATATATATAAGTATATATACATATATAAGTATATATACATATATAAGTATATATACACATATATAAGTATATATACTTATATAAGTATGTATATAAGTATATACACTTATATATTATACATATATGTATATACTTATATATGTATAAGTATATATGTATATGTATATACTTATATGTATATACTTATATATGTATACATATATAAGTATATGTACTAATGTAAGTATGCATATAAGTATATATACATATATACAAATATATACACACATATCCATATATAGCAATATATATTTATATTAATTTCTACCTCTGGGTCTACTATTCTAAAGCAATGTCAACTGAAAAATTTGAGGGGAATATCGAGGTAAGTCTATTGACTTAATTTAATTCTTAAAAACCAATATTGGAATTTATTTTACTTTACTATACATAAAAATGGCTAATAACCAATATTACCCTTGTACCTTTCCCAATATTAATGGGATACCTGCTATGACATCCCTGAACTATTTTTTTTTTCTTAGAAAACTACAAGCTATCATGAATGAAATGTGTTTGAGCTAATTCACCTCACCAACAGATTTTTATGGAATAAAATTGTTAATTTTCTTTAAACTACAGTTTGCGTGTTCTCCAATTAGCAGGAGGGGCCGGAAGTAGACCCCCCTTCCACACTGAGAGGGATGTTGGCAAAGAGCTGGCGTAACTCATCATACCTTCCAAAGCACAGCGGGGTGACATGGCTTTGCTCTGAATGAGAGTCAAGGCTGACCTTTCTTCTTTGCCCTCCCCTGGGGACTGAAGCCATCCTCATTAACCAAAACTTTGTGAAAAATGATCTCTCCTGCTATTTGCATGTTTCGGAGTATTCATCAATATCCTGTGAAGTGACGGCTTCATAATGCAGTTGTGACAGAGCTTGAAAGATGCCAGTTCTATCAATCAATACGTAGTAGTTATAAAGCAATGCTTTCCCATGCTATTTTCTTCTCTTTGTTCTTTTACTGTCCCTTTCTTTTGCAGTAATCATTTTGCCGCGTGCATGTCCTTATTTGACAGCAAAAAATAAAATAAAATAAAATAAAAAACTTCCAGGATTTGCAGTTTAAAAGCTGAGGCAATGCTTTGTGGACGGTCTCCAGCAAGCTTCCAAAATAATGCACTTGGCAGCTCGGGATATCAACAACCTATTCCATTTCCTGTAGGATGTTATATCTCAATTATAGGATGAATGAATTACAATTGGCTGAATCAGAACTATGTACGTTTCTGACTCCTTCATTAGTTCTAAACTCCTATAAGACATAATCTTATTGGGTTCTATATCCTTTCCATCATCTACCTAGCACCAGGCAGAGAAATGTAAGCAGTTTTAAGGCAGAAAAAAGCTGTAATTAAACTTCTCTTCCTGAATATCTCTAATCCATCATAACTGCATTTTTCTCTACACATACATTTGTACTTGGTCAACAAACTCTTATCATTTTGCCTTCTAGATATCTTTTTTAAAAACAGAGGTCAAATATATAGGAAGGGAAATGTGCAGACCTTAAGATATGATTTGATGAGTTTTTTATTTCATCTTATGTCCATCTATGTCTATACTTATGGATTGGTATAATCATCACTTCAATCAAGATGTATAAGATACCCAGCATCCCAGACAGTTCTCTCATGCCCCTTCCTGGCCAATCCCCACCTCTTTTCTCCCCACCTCATGGGAAACTACACATTTAATTTTTCTCACTTTTGATTTTTTTCCTTTATTGAACTTTTTACAAAAGTACTTATAAAATAGAAGTTTTATGATCTGGTCTCTTTCATACAACATAATGTTTTTTAGCTTTATGGTTTTGCGCTTATGTCCATGAGGGATATTGGCCTGTAATTTTATTCTAATATTTTTGTCAGGTTTTTGGTATCAGAGTTATTCTGGCCTCATAAAATGCATTGGGAAGTGCTCACTCTTTTTATATTATTTCCTAAAATAATTTATGTAGAATTGGCATTAATTCCTTTTCAAATATTTGATAGAATTCACTAATGAAACCATTTGGACTTGGAGTTTTTTTGTAAGAAGAGTTTTGAGCAGGTGTCCTCAAACTATGGCCCAGGGGCCACATGTGGCCCACAGAGGACATTTATCCTGCCTGCTTGGTGTTTTTGCCACCACTGCCTGTCCTGCTTAGCAGCCAACTTGTCCCGGGCCCACAGCGCGCATGTGTGGAATGTGCGCCGCACTCTCCAGCGGCCCTCCAACGGTCTGAGGGACAGTGAACTGGCCCCCTGTTTAAAAGTTTGAGGACCCTTGGTTTTGAGGATGAATTTGATGTCTTTAATAGATATGGGGCAATTTGAATTTTCTATTTCTTCTTGTGTCAATTTTGGTTCGTTGTATTTTTTATGGAATTTGCCCACTTTATCTACTCTAGTTAATTATTGGTTATTCATAATATTTTCTTCCTATTTTTCAAATCTCTTTGGTATACATATTCTTCATTCCTGATATTATTAATATTAATATTTGTCAATCTGTTACACTTTATAAAGAATCAACTTCTTTCTTTGTTAATCTTCTGTTTCTTATTTCATTGATACCTGCTATTAATATTAGCCTTATTTTTTTACTTCTATATACTTTGAGTTTAATTTACTCTTCTTTTTTTAGCTTCTCAATGTGTAAGCTTATAAAATTTTTTTGTATCTGTGGTTTTTAGCAGTTTGACTATGATGTACTTAAGTGGTTCTCTTCATACTATTAACCTGTAAAAGGTGAAAATTTTTAGCCATTTTTCTTCAGATTTTTTTTTCTTTTTCTGTCTCATTCTCCTCTCCCTCTGGAACACCTAAATGCATGTACATTAGACATCAAAATATTATCCCACAGGTAACTGAGGCTCTGTTCTTTTGTGTTTTGCTTTATTGAGTTTGTTTTAGTTTTTTTTTCTCTGAGGTCTTCAGATCAGATAACAGCAATTGATCTGTCATCAAATACACTTTGACCTTTTGTTGACTCATACTGCTGTTGAGTCCTTTTGGTGCTTTGTTTTGTTTTTTAATTTCAGATGTTATAATTTTCAGCTCTAGATTTTTTCATTGATTCTCTTTTTATTATTTTCATGTTTATACTTAGAATCCCTATCTTTTCACTCATTAAAGCCATCTTTTCCTTTAAGCTTTGGAACATATTTCTAATAACTCTTTTAAAGTCTTTGTTTGTTAATTCCAATACTTGAGACATGTCATGTTTTGTTTCTATCAATTGCTTTTATTCTTGAGTGTGGGCCATATTTTCCTACAAGTCTAGAATTTTTAAAATTCTATGTTAGATATTTTGGGTAATATGTTGTACGAATTCTGGATTATGTTAGCCTCTAGTAATTGGTGTTTAGTTTTGTTCTAGAAGACAAGTTCCTGGCAGCTGCTTTTGAAACTGTCTTTCTTGGTTTTATGTTTTATTAGGGTGAATCTCTTGGTTTTGACTTTACCCCTTGATAGTGGCATCATCCTTATTTATAAATTGTGTCTTTTTAGGGGTCTCAACTATGCATGAGGTACTCATGAAGTCTCTCTTCTCTAGCTGAGCTACATCTCAAAGGTCTCTCAGTACTATATGGTTCTGATATCACCATTTGTCGTTTCATCACTCGACTGTCTCACTTTGCTAGATCTTACAGAGACTTCCATGACCATTCACATACAGCCCAGCCTTGGGCTAAGGGCTCATGGTGAACTCCCAGTGTAGACATTTAGTGACCTTCCCCCAACTCTTGCACAACTCCCTTTTCTCAGGTACCTTATCCTACAAATTCCAGCCACTTCCAGCCTCAAATGCTGATCTCTCTCCCTCAGCTGAGTGTGACTGCTGCTGTTTGAGCTCTACCTCCTGCACTAGCAATAGGAAAAGTACCCCCATTCATGGGGCTATGCCATTTATGAAGTTCATGTTATGATTTGCCCTTCTCTCAAGTCTGTATGCTATTTAATATCTGAAAACAGCATATCATATGTTTTGTCCAGTTTTATACTTGCTTACTGCAGAAGGACAAGTCCGATAGCAATTACACTATCATGGCCCAAAGTAGAATCTTCTATTTATATTTTTAATATAAACACTTTTCTGTATCTCCAAGCTACCATTATTTTAAATTTTTATTATTTATTCTACTAATTGGCCTACCAATATTTTCTTTGCTCCCTATCCACTTTACTTCTCACTATAAGCAGAACTCAAAGTGTTTGTTTATCAAATGTGAGTCTGACTGTGCCACTCCATTGCTTAAAACCCTTCAATCCATCACAGTTCTTTCAGGTTAAAGGTAAAATTCCTCATATGGGTTGCATGGCCTTGTCTGAATGTATCTCTTCAGTATCCTCTTAAAAAAAGATCACCCTGATCTCTGTCTTCCCCAGCCGTACCAAATATGCACATCAAGGGCATTTGCATATCCCAGCCCTTCTTCCTGGAATTCCGTTTTCTGAATTAACTTCTTCAAAGCTCACTTCAAGCATCACTTCTAGAAAAGCCTTCCCTGACATCCTTGACAATGTCAGTTTCTGCTAAAGTAAGCTTCTACAGCATCACAAACTTCTCCTTCATAGTTCTTAATCATTGCTACAATTTTACATGCATTTCTATAACTATTTGACTAATGGCTCTCTTCCCCACTAGACTAGAAGCTGTATGAGGGAAGGGATCACTCTTGCTTTTGCTCAATTTTATATCTCAGTGCTTGGTAGTTGTAAGCACAGAATAAATATTTGTTGAATGAAAGAATTCCTACAGTAGGTCCCTGAACTCTTTGTAAATATATGCACATGTAATTAATATAACGTCTACACTGTAAGGATAGAATAAGCCAAAATTGGACTCAACTGGGGGAATTTAGTAAACACTATATACACAGCTTATGTGTGAATGAAAAACTCCTTGGCTATGTCTATGCAGAGTCACACTCTACAATGAAAATACAAAAGGTCAGTTAAACATTTATATATTTTAAACAGCCACATGGTATCCTGTTTTATTTTTCATTCCCTGTGTACCTATTTAAGTCAGAAAATTTCCCATATAATTTTTGAATGGAGTCATCAAAACAGCAGAAATTCATTGAAATAATTTTTGATGAAATAATTTTATGCTTTCTTTTAAAAATGTGCATTGCCCATTTTTAAAGGCTCCAACTCTTGAATGAACGTACATGGGCCAGTTACAGCACATACATTTTATTTGCTTGGTATAAATAAGCAAATTTTATTGGTATTCCATAAGAATTTAAGCTAGAGTTAACAGGAAAAATATTTTAAGATGAAACTAAGATATCACATTGACATGATTTACAAATTATATGACATAAGAAAGTATACAGTTTATGAAACTGTACAGATTTTCATTTTCTGATCATCATTGTCTTTATTTTGTCTCAAATATTGCTACAAATGGAGTCAATCAGCATAAAATTTTGTTACTCATGTTTTAATTTTAATGGTATTTATATTGCAAGGTTTGCCTATCAGTCTTCACTTTTAGAATATTCCAGTTAGACTGTAAGGGACCTGAATAAAAACACTATTATTCATATATTCACACATATAAGTATATGGATATTATGTGTTAATATATGTGTTTATGTGCATGGATGTATGCATGGTGTATTCTTTATTAACTAGCATGAGCATGTAGTAGAGTATAAAGTAAAGTTTGCTGATCGAATGTTGAGGAAAAGCACAGACTCTATTAAGTGTGAACTAGGCATAAAGCTAAAGACTCTCTTATAACTAAAATAAGATTGGCAGCTATGTCAGGACCTCTGCTGTGGTTTGTTTTATATATATATATATATATATATATATATATATATATATATATGAATGTCCCTATAAGGACATAAGAAAAAACAGTCTCAGTTTTTCCTACTATACTCTCATAACACAGAAAACTTCTGTGGGGTTCTCCCTGCACACCAAGAAATTCTGAAGATGATTTTCCAGTGGATTCCAGCTGGTGTTCTCTAATTCAATTCAATGCTGACATTAACCTGGAGATAGCATCAGATCCCTCATGTGGAGCGCTCAGTCTTATGAGACCGTCTTCCACTTCTGATGCCAGTCCCAAGCCTCAGGTTGTGTGCTGTGCCTCTTTATTTTTTATTTTTTTATTTTTGAGACAGTGTCTCACTTTGTTGCCTGGGCTAGAGTGCCGTGGCGTCAGCCTGGCTCACAGCAACCTCAAACTCCTGGACTCAAGCGATCCTCCTGCCTCAGCCTCCCAGGTAGCTGGGACTACAGGCATGCGCCACCATGCCTGGCTAATATTTTCTATTTTTAGTTGTTTGGCTAATTTTCTTTCTATTTATAGTAGAGACATGGTCTCGCTCTTGCTCAGGCTGGTCTCGAACTCCTGAGCTCAAGCAATCCTCCCGCTTTGGCCTCCCAGAGTGCTAGGATTACAGGGGTGAGCCACTGCGACCAGCCTGGGCTGTGCTTCTGACCCACTGGCTATGAATCAGGGTTCCCAGCACCCCCTCTTTGGTTACAATTAATTTGCTACAGCAGCTCAGGGAACACTTATTTATATTTACCCATTTATTATAAAGGATACAACAAAGGATACAGATGAATACACAGAAGGAAGAGATCCGCAGGGTGAGGTATGGAGAAGGGGCACGGAGCTTTCATATCATCTCCATGTGTGCCACCCTCCGGGAACTTCCATCCAGAAGTTCCATGATCAGCCATCATGAAGTTCCATCAAGAAGTTCCACAATCAGCCATCCAGAATCTCCCAGAACTCAGTCTTTTTGGGTTTCCAGAGTTTTATTACCTAGGCATGAATGATTAAATCATTAGCCACTTGCGATCAATTCAACCTTCAGCCCCTTTCCCCTTCCCAGAGGTTGGTGGATGAAACTAAAGTTCCAACCGTCTAATCACATGAATGGTTCTCCTGGCAACCAGCCACCATCTCGAGGCTGTCTAAGGGACCCCAGCCACCAGTCATCTCATGAGCATACGAAAGACACTTACCAGTCCAGTGATTCTGAGGATTCTAGGAGCTTTATGGCAAGAAACAGAGACAACGATCAAATGTATATTTCACAATATCCTTCCCATTCAGATTTCATCTCAGCTGAACTACTTAAAAAATAAATGATTGTTTTTTGATACAATCGAGAAGGCAAGGACCTTTGTTTCATTCACCAATACCTTCCAAAGGCCTCAAACAGTGCCCAGAAAACTGGTGGCAATCAATACATTTATTGTTGAATGTATGGAGAGAAACTGGTGCATCGTCAATTCAAGTTACTTTCCCTTAGCCCAGCAGAGAATAAACTGAAGAGTTGGGATTCTAGCTTATGTTTGTTGAAAATAATGTAATTTGTACAGTTCCTGGGGTGGAGGGAGTGGAAATGCATTAAATAATTTGTTTCTCATCTATTAGTCTGCACATGAATTGGTGCAAATAATTCTAGTTCTGTTTATGTAAGAATTGCCAAGTTTTGTTATCAAACAAATCATTTTATGTCAGTGCCTCACGACTTTTATATTGGCTCCATCTGGCAGAAACAAACAAAAAGAAAGCTAAATGTAAACAAAAACAGCTATCAGAAATGATGTGTCAGATTACTTCTGTTTTTCTGGTCCTCATCTGACTTGAAGTCATGGTGGAGTGGAGAGAAGAAGGAATATGAAGAAAAACCTTTTTTATAGAATCCTAGAATCCAATTAAAGAGTCACATAAGTTACTAAGTTTCTTTCTTGAAAAAGCTGATATATTTACAGTGAGTTTTTCATTTCATTCACATTATACGATGAATTTCTTTAATAATGTTTTTTCTTGACCCCAGCTAAAAATAGCCCATTTAGGGTTCAGTTTCAGAAAGAAAGTCTTGGAGAATGATGCACTCTTACAAGGGCTGCTTGATGAAGGTTCTTTAGAAAAGGACATCATCTAACTCGACTCAGAAGAAGTGTCAGAAGTCATGGAATAGGAAGAAGACAAAAAAAAAAAAGGAGATTGGAGGTGATAAAACCAGATTTCTCCTGGTTTAACCTTTTCCTGGGATTCAATTATCATCTATTCTGAGATGCTGTAATAGGCATTGAGACTCGCCTTCAGCACTTCTCAGCTTTAGAGAATATCTAGGGTAATTTTCTTGCCTTCTCTCTGCCCGTCCTGTGAAATTCATACAACATTCCCACACAGGCAAACAGGAGTCCAATTGGCCTTTTGATTCAACAAGCTAGAACTTACCAGGGTCCAGGGGAGTCCTGGTTTCTAACCTGTCGCTGTCACGTGCAGCTGTTATGTAACCAAGTTACAGCTTCCTTTTCTGCCAAATAGAGTAGAGAAGGAAAGGTCGTTGCTACGGATAGTCTCTACTGTCCTTTTGATTTCAAAAAGTCACAATTTAGTGATTCGGGGGCAGTCCTAAACTTGCCTGCATTATCCAAAGTTTGGATTTATTTTGCTTATTTTCCCACATGTGTCCATGTGGGACCATCCAATGTACACAGCAGCTACCAGACACCTGTTGGAAGAATATACTATACCAGCTCCCACAGGGAGGAATTAGTGGATTCATAGAGTCAAAAGGCATAATTCTCTTACTTATTCATCAGCAAAGAAATATTTTTGAATGCTATACATATATGTTATATAGCGTATGTATGTGTCGCTATGTGTCTAATAAAGCAGTAGCTCTGAGGTTTTAAGATTTCATAAAATGTATAAAATAAAATTTAAAATGGGATTGAAGTAGACATGTCAATTTTTCAGTCTAAGAACTTAAGGATGAATATCAGTTAACCTAGTCAAGAGTGGAGGAAAGAGGATTCCAGATGGAGGAAATAGCATACGCAAAAGCCTCCAAGGTGGGCTAAAGCAGGTTCGGGAGAGAGGCTAGTGTGCACAGATGGAAAGAGCGTGGGGCAGATCATACAGGGCCTTTCAGGCCAGGGCAATGAGGAGCTACTCAAAAGTTCAAGTAGGGCCAGCCAGGCGTTGTGGCTCACACCTGTAATCCTAGCACTCTGGGAGGCCAAGGCAGGCGGATCGCTCAAGATCAGGAGTTTGAAACCAGCCTGAGCAAGAGCAAGACCCCATTTCTACTAAAAATAGAAAGAAATTATCTGAACAACTAAAATTATATATAGAAAAAATTAGCCGGGCATGGTGGTGCATGCCTGTAGTCCCAGCTACTCGGGAGGCTGAGGCAGGACAATTGCTTGAGCCCAGGAGTTTGAGGTTGCTGTGAGCTAGGCTGAAGCCATGGCACTCTATCCCAGGGCAGCAGATGAGACTCTTTCTCAAAAAAAAAAAAAAAAAAAAAAAAAAGTTCAAGTAGGGGATTGGTAGTATCAGATTTGCTTTTTTAAGAGATCACTTGCTGCAAAGAGAGATCAATCGGAGGAGACCATAGTGACTGCAGGCACTAAAATAATCCAAGAGAATCAACTGAAAAACTATTAGAACTGATCAGAAAGGTCAGTAGGTCAGAACACTAAAGTTAATGGTTTTCATATGCATTGCAAGAATCAACAGGAGGTTAAATGCATTTCTCAGGCCACAGGGCTTGTAAGTGTGAGGGCTAGAGACTGGCACCTCTGATTCCAGCGCCAGTGCTTATCCACACTTGAAATCGTTTAACATGAAATTGCTTAACAAGATCTCAGGCTTCACTTAGTTTAAGAAATATTTTATGTCGCTTTAGAAGTTACCTTCTTTGAACAAACCCAATAAAAGGAAATCCATAAGCTAAAAAGTAGCTATTTATTTTTAAATACATTTTTAAATTTTATAAAATGTTTGTTAAATCACCAAAGCCCAGGTTTACAGATAATATTAAATGCATTTTCTAAGCTCGATGGATTAATTCAAGATATTGTCCTAGTTATCTATGGCTAATTAACAAATTGCTCCCAAAATTGAGTGGCTTAAAATATCTATTTTACTACATCTTATTATTTTTGTGAGTTAGGAATAGGAATTGAACAGAGCTCAATCAGGCAATTCTTTGATTCCATGTGGCATTGACTGATGTCATTCAGTTCAGCTGGTGGCTGGGCTGCTTTGGAGGGTCCAGAATGATTTGCTCACATGTCTGACTCTCCTTAGTGAGGATGGCTGGAAGCCCTGGGTTCAGCTGCAGCTGTCATCTGAAACAAAGAGAAATTATAGGTGTTTTAATTTTCTTTTCCTTTATACTATTGTTCTAGTTTTAAAATCAGTTACAGTGAACATGCATTACTTCTACCATCCAAAAGGCAATAACATAAACATTTTAAAAATATTATGGAAGGTTTTTTACAGTTTTGAGGCTAAGCAGAAATACTGCATACACACACACACACACACATGCACAAAAGACTCATGCTATGATTTCTCCCTTCCAAAACTCATGTTGCAATTTAATTGCAGTTGTGTCAGAATTAGGAGGTGGAACCTTTAAGAATTGTTTAGGTCTTGAGGGCTCCACATTCGTGAATGGACTAATGCGTTACTGCAGGAGAGGGTCCGTTATGGCAAGAATAGGGTTGGCCCCTTTTGCTCTTTCTCTCTCACCTTCTCTTTGCCCTTCTCCCATGTGATGCCCTCCCTGTGCCATGCACCAACCTAGCAAGATGGCCCTCACCAGACACCGGCACTTTGATATTAGACTTTCCAGCCTCCAGAGCTGGGAGACAAGAAACTTCTGTTCATTATAAATTACCCAGACTCAGGTATTCTGTTACAGCAGCACAAAGCAGACTAAGATAACCTATGGAAAAAAAATAGCAGGAGTTCAAAAATTTTGTTAGTCTAAATATAGAAAGTTATAACTATAAAACTTCTGGAAGAAAGGAAGGATATGAGAAAATCTTTTTGACCTTAGAATAGGCACATTTGTTAGGATATAAAAAGCACAAACCATGAAAAAGTTGATAAATTGGGCTTTGTCAAAATTAAAACCTTTTGCTCTTAGAAAAGAGAAAAAGACAAGCTGTGAACTGGAAGAAAATATTCCCAATACGCATCTGGCAAAGGATTTGTATCAACCTAGATAAAGAATTCTATCAATAATAAATCTGACTATATCAAGTGTTGGCAAGTGTGTGGAAAAACTAAACTCTCATACATTATATGAGGAAAAGTAAAATGGTACAACTACTTTAGAAAACTGTTAGTAGTTTCTTAATGAGTTAAATACGCATCTACCATGCAAACCAGACATTCCATGCCTACATATTTACCAAAGACAAAAGAAAACACATGTCCCACAAAGACTGATACATCAATGCATATATTAGCTTTGTTCATAATAGCCAAAACTCCAAACACTAAATGGCCACTGTCCTGGGTTAAATAATGTCCCTCCACCTCCACCAAAATCATGTCCAGCCAGTGCCTGTGAATGTGACCACATTTAGAAATATAGTTTTGCAGATGGAAGCAAGTTAATATGACATACTGAACCAGGGTGGGTCCTAAATCCAATATGACTGGTCTCCTTATAACAAGAGGGAATTTTGGACACAGAGAGAGACACAGGCACACACAGGGGAGAGCACCATGGAGATGGAGGCAGGAACTGGAGTAATGAGTCAGTAATGCTGTCATTATGTCAGTAATGCCAGCCACTACCAGAAGCCAGGAGAGAGCCCTGGGACAGATTCTTCCCCAGAGCTGTCAAAGGGCGTGTGGCCCTGCCCACACCTTGGATTTCAAACTCTTACAGTCTAGAACTGTGAGAGAATAAATTTCTGAGGGTGTTTTTTGCCATTCAGGTTGTGGTAATTTATTAAGGCAGCCCAAGGAAACAAATACATCTGCCAACGAGAGTCTTATATTTTCCTCTAATTTGGCGTTGAGGTCTCTCTCTTCAGAGTGACTATAAACTCAAGCCCTGTCCTGACAGGGCTCCAGGGGATTTGGCTGTGGGTGTCTCCAGTGTATCTTTCACAGAATACTTCTTTACCCTGGTAGAAGGCTTAACGCCTGCACATCCAACCTGTGGCCAGGTGCTCCTCTTATGGGAGACTTGTTTGTACCGGCAGCCTCCTTCACCGCTCCTGTCTGACCTGTGTCCAGTCTATGCCGACCCAAATAGCTGCTCTCTGGGACAGCCCTTCCTGGTGGGAGAGTGAGGTCTGGGTGTGCCAGTCCAGTGATACAAGAGGAGGTAGCGCAACAACACACGGGAAATAAGAGAAGTGGTTTTTTATTACTTACATATCCCAGGGAGAAGAGGAAAGCAGGACTCAGAGGGACCATGGGAAGAAGGGAGCTGTCTGGGATACGAGTGCTCAGCCAGTGGGTGGGGAGCAAGAGAGAGAGGGAGGGACCTGTGGGGTCCAGGGCGTTACCCATATAAGTTTCCTTCCAGGAGTTCTAACGGGTGGGATGCCAGCAAGGTGGCAGGAACTCTGTGGAATCACACTGGGACTGAGAGGTGCTCACTGGGCACATCTGTGCACTCCATGTGGGCTGTGGGAGGCAGTGAGGCAAATCAAGTAGGTTGTGTCCAGCAGTCCCATAGGGAGGTGGCGCCAGGAAGCAGGTATATACAGCAGACATCTGGATCGACCACATTGTAAAACTAGAGGAGACAGAGAACTAGAAACCATCAAGGGTGACAAAGCCCTGCTCTAGTATGAGAGAAAGTCCAACTTATATTCAAGATAGATGCCAAGGCAATATAAAATTTTAAAAATTCACTACAAGATGAATAGAGAAACAAAATGTGATATGTCCACATAATAATAAAAAGGAGCAGACTACAGATATATGCAGCAACACAAATGGATCTCAGAATCACTACGCTGAATGAAAGGAACAAGGCACAAATGAGTCTATGCACTAGGATTCCATTTATATAATATTCTTAAAAGCTACAAACTAATATATAATGACCAAAAAGTGATCTGCAATTGCCTGAAGCTGAGTGGAAGGAGGGGTGGACTTCGAAGGAGCATAGAGAATATTTTGGGGGTAAAGAAAACAGTAATTTTTTTTATTGTGATGTTGGTTTCAGGGCTACATAAACATGTCAAAGCTTATTAAATTATATTTTAATGGATATTTTAAATCAGCTTATAACACATACATTATGCCCTGATGAAGTTGATAAAAAATTGCCATGAGTTTAAAATAAACCCAAACTATCTACACAATTCAACAAAACCAAAAGAAAGCAATTCACATGGGTGTCCCTCATTTCCTGAAGTTAAGAAAAGAACTTGTAACCACTTTGTTTAACAATATTGTTTAAAGAGATCACGGATATGTCAGCTCATGTGAAACACGTTGCTGGTACCTTTAGCTACTATAAAATCCTAATACATGGTAGCTCTTCTTTGACTGTTGCCAAGACGAGAGATGTATGTAAAAGAAGATGAAAGCTCAGAGGAGGCTAGCATGATTTCCGTTAACCTTGCTGTGTTGCCAGACCACTAATGCTCTCAAGAGATGGAGAAATAAAATCGTTTCAATATTTTCCATTATGATACAATTGCAAAAATGGGTATTCATTTTAAAACAGTGAAGCATTTTTTTCCGAACACTTATGGCACCCTGCCATAAGGAATTCCAGCGTTTTCCAGATTGTTAATGAAGCCCTAGCATAAAAGAGCAATCAATGGCCTCACTATTTCCTTCAGTTTCCGGTGCGCCACATCTGCCTGCTTCTATAACCACACTGTAATTTCAAGAAACATGTGTGAACTGCGTTTTACAGTAGGATACATTGTCAAGAAGGTCCCTGGCCAGCATCCTATAGGCGGCAGAGGTCCATCAGACTGCTACGGTGGCAGATGGCAGCTTTTTGGAAATCTACTGACATATGGTCTGCACTCACGATGGTGAGGCATGCTTGTCACCCTGTGGCCGGATTTGCTGCAACAGCCCTACCTCTCTCTGCCTCTGGTTCGTCTTGCACACATCACCGTTCCTGTAGAATCTCGCCCCTATTCAGAAAATAACACTGCGACAGACTAGCATGGATTGTACCTTACCTACCAGGCACTGCAGCAATAGTTACTTTCCCAGATGTTATCTCATTCAGTTTTTACAACACGCTCGTGAGGTGCACAGGGGTCTTTGGTGACTTCTTGTTACTAATCAAGTCACATTCAGACTCTTTAGGTGGAAATTAATGTGCACCTTAGCCAACCTGTCCCTCATCATTCATTACCATGCTGTGTCATTAGAGCCGTCCTTCTGTATCCGTATCTGTACTGCACATTTTTTTCCTTGCTGGGCACCTTTCTTATTCTTCTTCACCTGTTCAGGTTTTTAAATTCTGCAAGAACCACCCCCAATTCACCTTTTCCAGGAAGTCACTATTCACAAACGTCTTCCCAATTACAAAGTGGTCTTTCCCTCCCACATTTACCCATTTATTCTATGCCTTGCTGGTATAGACATGTCTATCTATTGATCTGAAATAAACAGTTGTCTAGATTTTTCCATGATGATTTAATTGTCTCTTTGGATAAATTGTAAGCACCTTAGATGCTGACAGTTTCCTAGGGTAGCTCTTGTAGCTTTAGATTCTGCAACTAATTATTGAATTGAGTTGTATGCCTATGAGAGAAAATTTTAGTGAACTTGCAATTCAAGTTCCCATGATGCTAAATATAATACTGACCACCTGAGCTTGGGTGGGGAAGGTGATTCACTGAGCTTCTTGTGTTATTCACCTCCTGTGTGGTGTTGGCGTGTTGGGAGGGTTGCTGCTATTGCCCCAGAACTTTTCTTCTCCACCCTAATGAGAGGAGAGTCATCATTCTCCTTCGATGACACTGCGGTGATAAAAAAGCGATTCAGACATTTAAGCCTGAATCACACAGCAATACAAAGAATGTCAAGCCAACAATTTTAATGAGTATTTACTCATTCGATAAAATAAATCAGAAATCTCATGTCCTCTTGGTCACAGAATCAGAAAAGTCTTTCTTGGTCAACGGGACATTTACTTTCTTGAAATACAATGTCCTGTATGTGCAAGAGTGTCCTGGTACAAGAAGTAGGGTGCTCAGTCGGAGAGAGTATCTTAGACTTACAATCCCAAACTCCAATTTCTTTGAACCAATGGCCATTCGATATTTTCACCTTTCTTTTTACGACCATTTGAATTACAGTTTCTCTATTTCAGTTCTACTAAATATGAATGAAGCAGGTGAAGTGTGGCCCACTTGGAACATTACAGTGTTTGGGGCTGGTTACTATTTTTAGCAGAGATGCTGGAATTCATTCTCATCTCATTTGCTGAGCGCTCTATCATTAAAGTGTCATTGAGAACTGACACCACTTAATTTTAGCATCTTTCAATTCTCGTTTGCAGCAAGAATAGCTTTAAATGGAGAGGAGTGCAAATTACAGAGAGAGGGATATTTTTACACCACACTCAGCATTTTATCAAACAAAGCAGCCTCCCGGGGAATAGAGGACAATACATTATAAAACCAAACTCTCCTCTGATGGTGGTAAATGGGTATTTAATCTTCTGATCGCAGGCATCCACTCTGATGAGCCTGTCATGAATATACTGGTGGGGACATTATCTGAGCTGTTGTGCTTTCCTACTCCTCAAAATATCCTTGGTTTTTATTTCTCGGGTGTGGTCAAAAATAAAAAAAAAAGAAAGAAAGAAAGAAAGAAGAAGAAAAAAGCTTCAGAGCTCAGCTGTCCCCTGCAGGCCAGCAAAGAACCTTTACCTCTTTGCAAATTACAGAGCTCTGGAGAGCTTTCCCCTATTAATTGCATAATTGCTTTTCCTGCCAAAGTAATTTGAACCCTTGGGGGTTAAGAAAATCACTTACTGTGAAATAGTGGCAATTTTTAACCCATTCAGCTGGAGTTTCTTTGCCTAATTAAATGTAAAACGGCTGTTTGCTGCCCACGGAGTGTGTGTTTCTGATGCTGTTTGAATCGCTTCCGATGGAAAGCCTCTGAGTAAACCTTGATAGAAATGCTACACTTAGCTTTTGTGTCTCCTGGCCACTTGCATCATGATTTCACACAGGAGAAAAGTTTATGTAATCATCGACTGATCTCTAATATTTGTGTCTATCTTTCTGTGCATGAAAAAAAAATAATAAAGCCATCATCAGTTTAAAGAGAATGTTTTGGCTGCTGGTAAAATATCTTGTCGCACGCTGGCTCGAAGGGTTTTCCTAGAAATCCAAGTTATTATTCTGTGGTATAAAAACTTGGGTCCAGAGGCTTCATGACTTTTCTACAGTCACACCTGAAGCCAGCTTTTGGATTCCCAAATTATCCCTGCAATTTTGCCACTTTGTTTCTTGCTTTAATGTCTAAGTCCCATGCTTATATCATGAACCATTCATAAGAGGCAATTTAACCTAAGAGTTTATGGTTCTTACTACTAGATCTAATTTGATGTTTTGAAAGATATAAAAAGAAGCAGAAAGCACTCATTCTGTACTCAGGAGAACATGTTTTATTTCCTTGCAATGTCGAGGTGTAAACAGTGAAGGAAGAAGGTCTGATACATGAGAAACTTCAGTTTATAGTCTTTTTCTCCAAAATATCAGCTTGGTAAATGGCATGAGCTCTTTAATTTTCACGATTCACTCTTTCCTTCCTCTCTTTTCCCTTTGAATTTTGTCTTACTTTTTTTTTTCCTTTTCCATTTCTAGTCCTATTATTCTATGTATTAATATTTGACCATTTGGCTATTTAGATGACATGTCATCAGCAAAATTTAAGAGTTCTTATGAAAGTAACACTAAACCCTTTGAAAAGCTCACCTATCGACTGAAGAATAAAGGCATTGGATAATCAGAATACATATTTGTTCCTTCCAAAGAAACATGTTCTTGGAAATAAATTTTCTGCAGGTGTAACTTGTGGCAGAGGACAGGAGTACAGGGGAGGAGGTAAAACTTCTTCTTGAGCTATTTGGCTAAGCCTGTGTAGAGAAAATGAGGCTCAAAAACAACATATGATGTGTCAGAGAATCTAGGAAAAAGGGACAAAACTAGACTAAGGCTCATCTCAGACATTCTAATTCTATCATTCTGTCCACCTCGTAATACAATACCATCCATTGGACATGAAGTCCCAAATATTCTTATATGTCTCTTATGTTATTTGAAATGATTAAATCACAGCATTAGCAATTACCTGTTTTATGTGTGTGTGTAAACTTTTTTAGCTATCTACATGCTGTTATTGTCACTTCAGGCTGTTTCTGTTACAGATAAATTCTCAGCATCTACAGTCATTATTCACCCTGGCAATTTCTTGACCTTCTTTAGAGCACAGACCAAATCATTAATCCAGGCTGAGCAGCACTATAGACCACTGCACTCTTATCATCATGGAGATCTAGAGTAAATAGGTCTACCTTTCCATCTACAGTTGCCAAACAACCCTCATCTACGGAGAGCAAGCCTTTGACCTTATTTGTAAATTTAATACAAACCACCCACACTGAAAAACAGGTAGGATTTGGGCATAGTCAGGTAAGTTGAGTTTGGTAGAGGGTGCAGAGGAATGAAAACAGAGGTAAACCCATGGAGGTGAACTATTGAGGAGCTGAGTTAGGTGCTAGCTTAGGATGCTGGAAAGTAGGTTGAGACTAGATTGTGGAAGACCTCAAATACTGGGTTAAGGAATCAATTCTTTACTTTTTAGGCAATAGATATCCTTTGAAGCTTTTGGAACATGACAGAATCAGAGCTCTGTGGTAGCACTGTCCAAGATGAATTTGAGATGGGAAACCACAGGCAGAGTCAAGCATATTTCAACAGCACTACCAAGAGGTAACAAAGTCCTGAAATCTAGTTTTGGCAGTGAGAACAGAAATAGGAAAGTAGATGTCAAAGACATTGTAGAGATAGAATTGACAGACTTCATTCTGGGATGCAGGGGGAGAAAACTGGGGAGTGGGAAGTCATGCTAGCACCAACATTTCAACACAGGAGACTCAGAGAGGGATACTGGGTATTTGAGCTTTATCCATAATGAGTCTGAGATGTCTTTGTGGTAACTAGTAATGCCCAGTTGGTAGTTGAAGTATACAGGCTGGGATGGACAGAGAGAATTCCATTTCATATACATGGAGAAATCCAGAAATTGAATGAAGTCATCAAGGGAGAGAAAATAGCCTATTAAATATTTTTAACAATCTTAAGTGTTATTAATGCCTTCATTTTACAAATGGGGAAACTGAGATATTTTCCAAGGTCACACAGCCAAGAAGCAGCAGAGTCACATTCCTCAGGCAGTCCTGTTGGAATGTGTTTCTCTACAATAAGCAGTAGAGAAATGAAATCTACATAGATGAATCTACATAGATGAATCATATTACAATCTACATAGATGAATCATATAGAAATCTACATAGATGAATCATATTACTTCATTACAGGTGGAATTAATTGGTCCATTGTGTGACTCTTTATCACGTTCTGTGGCCCAAAGGCCAAAGCAGAGGAAATAAACAGTGAATTTTCCAAGGATCAGGGGTGAACACGACCATTAGAATCTCCAGGGGGGCTTCTAAAAAATACTATATCCTGGGATCTAGCCCAGAACAACAATATGAAAAGACAGAGGGTGACGTCCAGGAATGTTTTTTAAAAAACTCCCCAAGTGATTGTAACAAGTAGCCAGATTTGAAAACTACTGAACTTGGCAAATCCAGGTGGAGGAAAAAAGAGGAAGGAAGGGTTTCCTTCACACGCTGAGGACAGCTGAAGGTGGGTGGGTAGACAGGGAGGACAGGAAAGGGCGGAGGCTCTATAGATCTAGATTTGGGGGGTGTGGGCAAATTGAGGAGCAAAAGATAGCAAGAGAGGAAATTGTGGTTAACCAGGGACATTCTTGATTATTATGGGAGAGTTCCTTCCAGAAGTAGCTGTGCAATAATAGAAACCTCTTGTCACTGTTTCTGGAAAGAATTAAACATCTGTCCCCCAAATGATCACATTGCTACACAAACAGAATAATATGTCTATAAACAAAACCAGTTCATGGACAAAGTATATACAATCTATAGTGCAGCAAGAGCCCTTTCATTTGGGCTTCTCAAACTATCTGTAAGGAAAGAGCAGGTTTTTGTTGGTTGGTTTGTTTTAATTTCCAAACTGTTGTGATCTGATACTTTTGTAAAATAGAATAAAAAATGAATTGCTAGGAAATGAATTTAAAAAAACCCAAACGCTTACAAACTCAAATATTTTTATTTCTAGATTCACCACACGTAAAATTACTCTGTCCAATTGCTATAATCTCTCTAAACGCTCTCACTTGCTGTAGTTTAACATCTCATCATGGAACAAACACACATGTCTTTCCTTCTCACCAGAACAGTGGAAAAATTGTACAAAACAAACTCAACTGATCTTCTCTTAACAGTTAGGTGACTTTGGAGAAGTTTCCTAATATATTTGAGGATCCATCTTCTCATCCGCAAAAAGAGATTAAGGATTGTTGGAAAGAGTAGAAAATACATACATAAAACATCTTTCCCGTTGAGATCATACGTAATACTCGACGAGCCGTTGCTATTATGTTGCTGTGAAATTTCTTATTCCTATGTATATAGCTCAGAGTCTGAAATAAGAATTGAAATCAAATCAAAATAATGAACAAACTCTAGAATGTTAGATCAGGAGGGAATTTAGGATTACAAACTTGATGCTTTATTGATGAGGAGACTGGGTCTTATAGCAATCAGGTGACTTATTGCCTGAGGTTTTATAGCTAATAAGGACAAGTGTTGGGACTCAAGTCTTAGTTTTCTAATTCCAAATGCGTTGCTCACTTTCCAATGGCCATTTAAAAAATCCCCAGTGACAGACAACTCCATGTGGAGGGTTGGTTATGGAGAAGCCTGGTCAGTCTGTACATCTGCCTTTCATCCATTACATCCTGGGGGCCAGTGCTCTCTTCTCTTACTGCTCACGTTGGCACCTTATGTATGTTGATTTAGCCAAAGGCATGTAGCAATGAGAGTGGAAAAATAAGAGGGAGGGAAAAATGAAGAAGTGCTTGTTGACCAGAGAGTAAATATCAAAATATACTCTTCCTCCCCATATTTTGTACTATGGACCCTCTGAGTCAGAGATGTCATAAAGAGGACTTGAGTGACAAATCTGCTGTTTCCAATCCTTTTTTTCTTTGTTCCTGCAGCAATGAGCTTCCAGGCTCTTCAAACTTGCTTGTGTTTTCTTGGATGCTTTCTGCTACCTTGCCAGTCATTAGTATCATAGTGGAACTCTTGCTTGGCATCTCAGCATGAAAATGACTTATTAATAATAGAATAAGCTGGCCGGGCGTGGTGGTTCATGCCTCTAAACCTAGCACTCTGGGAGGCTAAGGCAGGAAGATTGCTCAAAATCAGGAGTTCAAAACCAGCCTGAGCAAGAGCGAGACCCCATCCCTACTAAAAATAGAAAGATATTAATTGGCAAACTAAAACTATATAGAAAAAAATTAGTCTGGCATGGTGGTGCATGCCGGTAGTCTCAGCTACTCGGAAGGCTGAGGCAGAAGGATTGCTTGAGCCCAGGAGTTTGAGGTTGCTGTGAGCTAGGCTGATGCCACAGCACTCTAGCCTGGGCAACAGAGTGAGACTCTGTCAAAAAATAATAATAATAATAATAGAATAAACTGATACTGATTTAGTCTGAGCTGCTCTTATAGACAGAAGTGACCACCTCTGTCTTTTTTTTTTTTTTTTTGCATTTGCATATGCTGTTGAGAGAATATATAGCAATGGGTCTAGAACTTTGGCTACTATATGTGTCTTTGGAATATTAAGCAAAAATGCACATAATTTAAATTTAATTTTATTCTAGATGTTGAGATTGAGCAGTTATAACAATATTCATTAAGAATTTGTATAGGCCCTTTTTATCCTCTAATAACTCAACTAGAATTCCACTTGAACAATATATGATGTTTCCTAATTTTAGTATTTTATTTTGCATGATAATGGAGCACGTATTATGCAGACTTTATTAGTCATTTGTGGTTTTTTTTTTCCTCAAACAAGTACAGGAACTCCCAGAGTATGTTGTTTACACAGATATTCTATTCTTACACATGGCATAGATTAATCTGCTCTTCCTAAAAGCTTGTATAAAAGCTATCTGTTCCTCAAATGGATGTAGTATCCTTTGAATTGCCGTTTGAACTAACTTTTGCTCTGAAGAAAAATGGATTTGTAATGATCCATATACCTGAGTCATACAAGATTGTTTCCAAGGAGGCCGTGTGAAGGTACAAGAAAAGTCTAAAATCATGGGAGGGAGTGGGAAAATAGAGCTTCTAACTATAGCCTGTAGTCCGCTGTTTTAAGCAACTAAATCCTTCACCCAAAAAAAGGCTTCTAAGGTGCCACTGAAATATGATCAGGCCAGTAAACCTTGATATTATTGTTTTTCATCCAGTGGGTGGAACAACAGGGTATAGTCTTTCTCTCCTGTTTCTTATATCTGGCACCTGTGACGTCTTCTCCTTTACTAACAAACTGAAGAAAAAAAAATCCTCTTCTATGGCTTCCTCCTCTTCTTCCTCCTCTGTCCTCTCCTTTTCTTAGAAAGGCCCATTTTTGTTCAATAATTTTCCTTGAAGAGGTCTTGCCATTTCTTTTACTGACCTTTGGATGCTGGTATTCTTCGATTTTTTTTCATTCCGTTTTGGACATTCATGTTTGGATTCTTATCTGTACTTCTCTTGTCAGTTGCTTCAAGACTCATCATTTGTTCATAATAATTTAGGCACCAAATACCTACTGCTTCATTTAAGCAGAACTAATAAAGTTATTCTCTTAATACTTTTATTTGGGGTGTTCAAAGGAGAGTTAATGGGCCTTTAAAGCTTTGATGACTTATTTTTTATTTTAAGGTCCAGAACTCAATGCTGGAAGAGTCCGTGGCGTTATTACATTCAGGCCTCTATTTCTGTACTATTAGTATAAAAAAATAAGGGAACAGAGACATCTATATACCTCTCTCTTTACTCTCTAGAGCTTTTGCATAGGACATTTTAGCTAATAAGCTAGAATTAATGCATCTAAAGGATTGATACCCTCTCCAAAGTTGTCACCTTGGGAAGATATACATTATTATGCATAAATTCCGTTAATGCAGTCTTGCTCAAGAAACATTTTATAACCCCCTTTTTGAAATAATCTCGAGGACCTGAGAATATCCTGATTAATGGCAAACTGATTTTTTTAGTTTTTGAAGATGGCCTTGTTTTTTGGAAATAGTCAAATGTCCTATACGAGTAAAATTGGTTGGATAACTTGATTATTAGTGGCATAATATTACCCATGGTCTCAACAGAAATTTGGCTCTAAATAAATGACACTGATCCTCAAGGCATTCCGTATAGATTATGGGAATGTTTGAGCAAAGACAGTGCCATTAGAATAACTGTGCAGCCAACTAAGGTGACTAGTTTGATAGGCTGTGACCTATTTAACAGAAAGGCTCTGGAATGTTTGCTAAATTAAAAATACGATTGAGATTCACAGTTTTTTTTAACTTCCTTTACCTTTGTAAAGCTCTATATTACCTAGCATCAGGTCAAAAGGATCCTTCATTTGGTCAGGACAAAGGCAGCCGGTCTTGGCAGAACCAAGAACTAGACTCAAGCCTCCTTTTTAGACTTCGTAACAATAGCTCTTGGCTTTCTTTGGCTCTGTGCTTTGCAGAAACCTCTTTACTTTGTCTCAGTGTGTTGTTTTCATAGACGGGGCTTTCTTTGTTTCTTGTATTTTTATTTCTCTGAACAAGCAGAAAGGATTGAAATTGAAGACAGAGAGCCTAATTGAGACAGCTGAGACAAAGGCTGTTGGTATTAATGAGAGAAATGTTTCCCTATAAATAGAACTGTATAGCCTTTTAAGGATATGTGAAATATATTTTTGTTTCTCTTTGCAATTGGAAGCCTAGTGGATCTGCTCAAGTTTTTGATAAAAATAAAATATAAACATTTATCAATCTTTTTAGATCACATACATGATTTTTCTAAATATGTTAATATTACCTTTGGTGCCTTCTCTTTAGTATAATAAACACCATTTGACGTGGTACAAAAGAATTCAGCACTGACTTCCTGAATTATCACAAATCTTTAATTAAAGGTGCCTATATTTCAAGGATGTTACTGAGGCTTATTTACTAAATACTTTGATGTTCATTGGTATTTCATCTTAGTTTTAATCAACTAGGTATCATAAACTGGAAATGACAAAAACAACTTTTTGCTTCAAGTGTGCTACCATCTTCTTATATTTTTCATCTTCTTATATTTTCTCATAAACATCATAATAAGTTTGTTTCAAGTGGATGGGTAGAGCCACTTAAAACCACCATTGCTCCATATTTCAAAAATGGATAGGCGCAGTGGCTCACGCCTATAATCCTAGCACTCTGGGAGGTCAAGGCAGACGGATCGCTCAAGGTCAGGAGTTCGAAACCAGCCTGAGGAAGAGCAAGACCCCGTCTCTACTAAAAACAAAATAGAAAGACATTAATTGGCCAACTAAAAACATACAGAAAAAATTAGTCTGGCACTGTGGTGTATGCCTGTAGTCCCAGCTCCTCAGGAGGCTGAGGCAGAAAGATTGCTTGAGCCCAGGAGTTTGAGGTTGCTGTGACCTAGGCTGACGCTATGGCACTCTAGCCAAGGCAACACAGTGAGACAAAAAAAAAAAAAAAAAGGATACTTGGATTCAAGTGGTTAAAATATATTTTTGCCTCATTCCTTAACACAGGCATTTTTGATATTGTATTTGCTAAGTATTTCTTCATTCAGTAACCTAGATTCAAGGTGTAACATCTTCAAAAAAAAAAATAAAAGCCCTTAATCTTTGATGCCCTTACTATATAAATAACTGCAGAAGAAAAGTATCACAACATACGATTGCATGGAGAAAGCATATTTGAATCACTGGGATAAGATAGATTTCATCAATAGGACTCAATCAAAAACTGACATTATATAAACAGAAATAGAATCCCACTTCCACCCAAACTATGTTGTAGAGCTGGTTATGTTTCTCACATTTTCAAAATTCTGATTCCAACATGTGTTCTGTTTCTGATGAAAACCATGAGTTCTGCTCTTCTTCTGAAAGCATTTATCTTCTCCCCCTTTGGGTGGCTTGTGATTTGGTTAGTCACGCATGGCTTGAAATTCTAACATTTTTGCTTCACTTTAGATAATATTTCTGGATGTTTGGATCAGGATGTCAAAATTCCCTCTGCTCCCTTCTGAAGTCCTAGTTTTAATTCCTTTATCATGCTGCAGTTCACGGTTATTAGATTTCCCTTGGACCTTTATTCAAAAGGTAATACATCAAATACACAATGCACCAAGCTTCTCTGCATACTGAAAAAAATATGCGCTTTGGTGTTTGGAACAAGATATGATACGTACATACATAAACATATTTGAAATCCAAGTGTCTCCTTCAGACCTTCCTTTAAAAGAAGCCAGAAAGTAGCTCATGGTGGGGACAGAGACAGGTGGGGGCAGTAAATGGTGGGGGGGGGGGAGAATAAAATTGAACTTTCCAAGATCAGTGCTTAACATAAAAATTTCATCACAATCTTTATCATCTTGCAGTGGTTGCAGAAAAGGCCTGGGCTGCCTCCACCTTTAACTTCCTAAAGTCGCCTATTTTACCTTCAAATCTGATGAAGTGTCAAAGTCATTTACCAGTAATGAGTTCTGCTGCAAATTTTATTTTGCTTGGAATTTAATTAATGGGCCAAAGACTTTCCATTGTGATTTGAGCAAATGAATAATAAATCAAGAAAGGAGATTTGTCAGGGAAGGAACATCTGTTTCTTACAAGCGTTACAACATGACTACAGCTTGGCTGTGCATTACCAGCACAAAGACAGTAGGAGTCCTCTCCGGTGGAGCTCTCTTCATTTATTGCTCCACTGAAGGTGAACAGAGAGCACTCTAATGGGCCTCTGGTGTTAATAAAAGCTTTGCGCTTCTCCAGTTTGGCTGTAGCCTCTTCCTTTAGGGTGCTACTGTCCTTAGTACATGGTTTGTTGAGCCACGTCAGGATTCTGCAGTGTCAGTACTTTATTGGATGATTAATAAGGGAAAGACAAATTCATAAGCAGAAACAATATGAAATTACCATCATATTAGTGTTCACTGTCATGCTTTTTATTTTGGGGGGGGGTTGTAAATGAGATCGTGATTGAAGTTAAGTACTTTGACTTGCACTGTCAAAAAGCAAAAATAGGTCACCCGACCTGTTGGGCTTTGTCTAGTTAACCAATAACAGACTATCCAGAGGAGTGTGACTTTTGTAATAGTGCCAGAGCATCCGGGCGATGGATGAAAAGAGGAGAGGAATGAGTCTATCCACCAAGGTCTGCACTTGTGAGGGGAGAAAATAGACAGGATGGTGCTTTCTCTGCTATTTATTGCTGGAACACGCTTTGCCCCTATACACAAAGGAGGTTTAAGTGCCCACTTGGTAGGAATAAATCGCCTTATGAAAATTTGCACTGCAGGGTTCATGATGACCCTTGTGTAATGTTTATAATGTATGCAGAGCAGTAATGGGCGCTAATGTCATGCAGAAATAACACCGGGCCCTACGAGTTACCTTTTTTAAAAAACCTTTTGTTGAGGGCTGGTAAGATGATAAGAAGAATTTCCAATTTTATGATTTTTTTAATATGTCTCTGGAATACATCTTAGAGGAATGTTTCCCTGATGAACTGAGTATTTCCCATCATTAGAATAATGTGCAGCCCCCCAAACAATTCTTTCTGGCATCCTGCACCACGTTGCTCTGTTTGATATGGCATCCTTCATGTAATTTCTCTCTGAAATAGGTCTATAGAGTGAAAGCAAAAACCAGACATATAGCTGTGGGAGAGAAGACAACATGAAGACAGAGAAAGGGGTTATTTGGGACTGGATCTAGTATGTTCTGAGTCAACAGGATAGGCTAGGTTTACTCCCATTTTCCAATGTTTGGGAATCGAGAAAATAAATCTATCCCCCAAATTTACAGACTGAAAACCCGACTAACAGTTTGCCCACTGATTATTTTTAAATATAAAAAAGGAAATTCTTAATTCCTTCCAGGAAAGGATTGCTAGGTAAAATACAGGACACTCGGTTAAATTTGAATCAACAACTGATTTTTTTTTTTTTTTAGTATAAGTATGCCCCATACATCATATGGGACATACTTATACTAAGACATATTCATTGTCAATTTGAAATTTAAATTTAACCAGGCTTTCTGTATTTTATTTTCTAACTCTGGAAACTTAACTCCAGGGACAATTTCATACCATAAACATTAAAACTTACAGTGACCAATACATTATCTAGTGACTACAATGACTTAAAACATTGTTAAAATTTGTTTCATTGTTAAGATTTAAAAAATAATTATTGAACTTGAATAATTTTGAGATACATTGGAAATAGTCAAATGTCTACTTATATAATTTACTTTAGAGATGCATATATATGTAAAATAATATACCAATTTTAAAAATATGGCCAGTCATGGTGGCTCATGCCTATAATCCCACCACTTTGGGAGGCCAAGGTGCAAGGATCACTTTAGGCCAGGAGTTCATGACCAGAGAGGGCAATATAGCAGGACCTCGTCTCTACAGAAAGTTAAAAATTTAGCTGGACCTACAGGGCTAGCTAATCAGGAGGCTGAGGCAGGAGGATCTCCTGAGCCCAGCAGGTTGAGACTGCAGTGAGCTATGATCATGGCACTGCACTCCAGCCTGGGTAACAGATGGAGACCCTGTCTCTATAAACAAGCAAACAAACAAACAAACAAACAAACTTTGTCCACCCTCACATTTCAAGTCAGTCTTACTCAAACTCTTCCTTCACATTCTTGACATCAGTGTTTTTTATCACCACGGAGCCTCAGTTGTCATTAAAGAGTTTTAGAGTGGCTTTCCTTGCACTTTCTTCTAAGCTGTTTGAGGTATAACACCTTTAAATTTATATATGACAGTGTCACTAAAAATATTATCCCAAGCCATGATGTCCATTCATAAGTAATCTTTAAAAGACTTGATTACAATGGCAGCCAATACTTGTTATTGTGATATATTTGTGGTATATACTACCAAAATAATTACTAACCTATGTTATATTTCTTTGAATTATTTTTCTAGCCACATTTATCAGCAATATTAATTGGTCATTTAGGGCTGTTCATTTTTTTTTCCCTAAACAAGATGTTACTACTCAAAATGAAGTAATTGAGAGTAAGCCCCTTGGAAATGAGAAAGTTCATAAGGCCTCAAATATATGATAGCCCTCTCCTTTCTGAGGAATAATCTGGAAAATTTGGAATAATCTGGAATAATTCTGGAAAATCTCTTGCCTTATATTGGGCATATAACAGAACTGTGCCTATTACAAGAGCTTGGAGGTAGATTTTGCAACTGGAAGTTATCAAGGTCACTTCTGGAGCTAACTGACAGTGGCTATGCCCATTTTTCTTCTGAGTCACAGGAAACAAGAAAGACCTCATTTGGATGTATGTGTAGTGGGACCTCAGAAATTGGGAATCCACCCAGGCATGGTCAGGAACAAAACAATTAATCAAGGTAAAAGGAACAGAGTTATAAGCATATTCTACTTCTGTGATTCCATCTTTCTTAATTGTCTAGGTAAATTATATGTTAAAGTGAGGGTAAGAGTTCTTTTATTTTATGTTTGAACATTTGATATTAATTAAATGATCAAGTTCATATGGTATATTAGTCACCTAATTCTGGACATTAATCTTTGGTTTAATATAGTTAAATTGTGTGTGTCTGCGTATTGTGGGCATGTAGATACATGTATATAATATGTATTTATACAAACATACAGAACAGAGAAGTAGAAGTTTACTTATGAAATGGACTTTTTTAAAAAGCATGATAAGAGAAATTCACTTCTCAGTTATAAAATTGGCTTTAGTTGTATATTTCTAAGGCTTAAAGGCATTTATTGGACTGAATTTTGAAAGCAACTCATGATTTTAAATTCCCAACAAGCTGGTAACTATCAGAGTTATTCAATATAAAGTAGAATGCAGTAGAATACTCTATAGAAAGTAGCTGTACCAAAAATTCATGTTGAATGGATTAACCAGGAAGTTAAAAAAAAAAAAGGACTAAAATGATTTCTTGCTTAAATAAACACTCCCTCCCAAGTTAATTATGTAGAAATAAGGTGAAGGTAGCCATTTTGTCTCAATATTCTCACACAATCATCAAAGTTGATCAGTTCCGCTTAGTCATTCTTAGCTTGTTTTCTATCTCGCTTTGCCTGTGTAAACCTAGCCTTAAAATCAGTCTAGAGTTTTCATCTTTGAAATTGGAGGACTTAAATACCATAATTGATGATGTCATTTTCAGTGTGATGCCACTGAAACAGCTCACTCATAAAACGCCTCATTTCTACTTAGTCTTTGCCACATGATGGTCCCCCAGGGAGACATCTCAGAGTCACCTGGGGGACTTTTTCCAACTTCCTCCTTCATCCAGAGCTGAACAGACCTCCTCCTCCCTTGAGAATTATGCTAACTGATGGGGTGTGTTGTAACCCTCAGGTGTGTTGGGGTAGAACATAATCCGAACACAGCCAATCAAATGAAAAGCCAAACATCTGGCCAATTATCAGCTATTTTCCATTAGGCTGATATAGATGGTACGTGATCAAACATTCAGATAACAGAATTTTTTTCTCAACAGTATTTGCTGTCATATCAATGCTGCTTTGGACTCAGTGGATTTTGTGGAAAAATATGTTTTTTTCTATAAAGAAATGTTAGCCTGGCGGTCTTTTTTTTTTTTTTTTTTTTTTTTTTTTTTTGGGGGGGGGGGAGAGTGCAACACATAGTGGGCAGAAAAATTTACTTGTCTATTTACAAGTCTTTACTTGTCCTTTGTGCTCCCATAAAATACTACAGTCATAATTAAATGGCACCTGTGGAAGTTCTACAGAGGTCTTCCTATCTATTTTTTATATTTGTTATCTTGCAACAGGATGCATGCCACTGGAATATGTAACAGTAGAAACCAATTTTTCTTCATTTTGGCAGTTGGAGGTGTTATTAACTATCTTTGTCTTTTGTAACTAAACAACTATAAGCAAAATTCAAATGATTATGTTCAATTAAGGGGATTATTATCCCTTATATCATCAAAGAGAGGCTAAGTAGCATTACTTTAATGTCATTCTTTTAACAATAAATGGTCCTCAAATAATAGAAAAGGTATAATTCAAAATGTTCATTTGTAAGTCAGTTTTTTGAAATTTAGAAATATTTTTCCAAGGAGGGAAAACAGTATGGGAGAGAGAAACTGAAGAAGAGAGAAAATGAAAGAAAATTTTTCAAGATGTTAATGTTGGTGAATCTAGGTAAGGTATGTGGGACTCCATTGTACCTTTTATTCTTTAACTTTTTTGTAAGTTTGAAATGTTCTAACATAAAAAGTTAGGAGCCATTTATAATAGAATCAAACTGAATAAAATAAGATGTATATGAATTGTAAACTGAAAACCACAAGATAGTGTTGAAAGAAATTAAAGATTAAAATAAGTGGACAATATCCTGTGTTACTGGATTGAAAGATTTAATATTATTAAGATTATAATATTCCCCAAATCAATTTACAGATTCAATGCAATACCTATCAAAATTATAACTGCATTTACTGCAGAAATAGACAAACATTCTGATTGGAGAATTCATACTTCCCAATTTCTAAAATTATTGCAAAGCTACAGTGAGCAAGACAGTATGGTACTGGCAAAAGTATAAACATATAGATTGATGGAATAGAACCAAGAGTCCAGAAATAAACCCACACCTTTAGAGTCAACTGGTGTTTAACAAGGGTGCCAATATCACTCCCTGGGAAAAGAAATAAATGGTTCTAGGACAACTGGACATCCATTTGCAAACTTGAACTGCTACTTTATATCATAGGCAAAAATTAACTCTAAATGAATCAAAAACTTAAATGTAAGAGCCAAAACTATAAAATTTAGAAGAAAATCTAAATATAAATCTCTATGACTTTGGATTAGGCAATGGTTTGTTAGGTATGACACCAAAAGCACAACCAGCCAAAGAAAAATATATAAATTTCACGAAATTAAAATTTTGGTACATCAGAAGATAATATCAAGAAAGTGAAAAACAACTCACAGTCAAAAATATTGAAGATCATATATCTGATAAAGTTCTGGTATCCAGAATATATAAAGAATTCCTACAACTCAACAACAAAAAGACAAATACCCAATTGAAAATTGGATAATAGATTTGAATAGATGTCCCTCCAAAAATATACAAATGGCCAATAAACACATGAAAGATGCTCAACATTATTAATCATTAGGGAAATTCAATCAAACCACAATGAGATGCCACTTCATACCTACTAGGATGGCTAGAAAAAAAAAAAAGGAAAAATAACTAGTGTTGATAAGGAATTGTAGAAATTGGAACCCAAGTACATTGCTGGTGGGAATGTGAAACAGTATAGCTTACTGTGAAGTCAGGCAGTTCCTTTAAAACGTAAACATAGAATAACTATATGACCCAGGAATTTCACCCTTAGATATATATCCAGAAAAGTGAAAATATATGCTCATGCAAAAACACAAGGGTTATCAACACAAAGGTTGATTATAGCATTTTTCAAATGCTACAAAGTAGCCACAAAGTGGAAGCAATTTAAATGTTCCTCAACTGATGAACAGAAAAACAAAATGTGGTATATATCCAAATAATGGAGTATTATTCCACCATAAAAATGAGTGAAGTACTAATTCATGTTACAACATGAATGAATCTTGAAAACATACTCGGTCAAAGAAGCTAGACACAAAAGGCCACTTATTGTATGACTCCCTTATATTAAATGTCCAGAATAGGAAAATCCATAGAGACAGAAAGATGATGGATAGTTTCCAAAGGCTGTGGGTGATGAGGGGAAGGAGAGTGACTGCTAACAGGTATGGGGTTTCTTTTTGGGGTAATGACCATATCCCAGAATTAGATTTAGATAGTGGCGATGGTTGTATGACCCTAAGCATAACTCACTGAAGTTTACACTTTAAAATGCTGAAATTTTATGGTATGTGAATTACATCTTAATTATTTTTAAAAGTTGCAGGACAAAGATTTTTGAAGGTATAGTCTCTACAGTAAAGGAACAACTGGCTTTATTTGGAACAGATGGAAGTGAAAAGGAGGGAGATGGGAGATGGCTGTAATAAGAAAAATCATCTATGAAACACAAAATGTGAGTAGAATTAAAGTTTTCTTTGAAAGCAGTTAAGAGCAGAAATGAAACTTCAGAGACTTTAAAGAGTGATGAGGAAGAAAAACCTGAGGGAGTAGTATAAAATGCAGACTGTAATGATACAGATATAAAACAAAATAAGAAGACAGCAAGCACAGAGAATAAAAAATGAATACTCATTCTAAGTATTGTAAGTATGCATCTTCCTAGCTGTTAGGAGCTTGTATTTTTCCTCGGTTGTTATGAATCATTTTATCAAGCTTGTAAAATCAATGAAGGAAGCAGCAATTCCTTCTTGTTCACTGTTAAATCCACGCTACACCTCTATTTCTAACACAGGGTTTGATACATAGTAGATACTCGATAAATGTTTGTAATATTAACAAATTAATTCTATTCCAGACAGACAAACCAGAAGAGACAGAACTAATCACAGTTATAATAGGAAAAAAAATGCCAAGCTCCATAAATATTAATCTAGAATTTGAATAACTTCTACAATAAATTTGATTAAAAGAGACCCATATAATAGAAAAAAAAAGAGTTTTGAAAATAAAGAAAATAACTAACACATCCAAGTAGAAAAGATAGGTTATCCACAAAGAAACTGGCCTCCGACTTTTCTCTTACCACACTTAATGACAAAAGATGACAGGGAAACAAACTCCACCTGAGAAATATCAAGCCAAGCTATCACTCATGTGCTAAACCAAAGTTAAGAGGCTCTCAGCTAAAGAAGAGCTCAAAAACATGCCACTTTTATACCCTGCCTGGGAAATAAATATCATAAAGATAAACTCAAGCAAAATGAAAAATGAATTAAAGCATAGAATGGTATACTATAAAGGAATAGTAATAAACACAAAAATAAGTTAAATCTAGCTAATACATTATTATAATAAATAATAATTACAAATATAGTTAATGAATTTAATACAAATGCCCAAAAATATTCTTTGAGAGAGAGGATACTGGTCCACAGTGTTTTTGAATCTTTTTCATGTCATGGCAGATATAGAAAATTATGATATTTGTAAAACACATCTGCATAAGTTGCTATGTCTGCTAGCAGCCTCAGGCCCCACTGGGTAGCCCTGTTAGCTGAAGGAGTAAACATCTGGGCACCCTGTAGCTCAGTGTGTCCAGCGCACATAGATTTAGACATTGCTCTCGCTGAGTGGGAAAGCGTTGTGAATAACAAGTAAATGATAGGAGAAAAAAAGTCATGGAACAAATCTGAATGAAAACGTATGCTTTCAATGTGGCTAAGATATTTTTTAAATAATTGGCATATACACACATTCACATAAATGTTAATATATTATTATATCTAGGTGGTGGGATACACTTCACGCTTTTCCTTATTTTCCAAATATTCTACAATAAAGTCTTTTTTCCTAATCTCCAAAATACTACACAGTTTTTATAATCTCCAAAATAAAGCCCAATATGACTTTAAAAAATTTGTTTGTTTTGCTTTGGTGCAAAATATCGACAGACAGATTAATGGAACAGAATACCCTCAAACAGATTCTAATATATGTTCATGTGTATATATAAATACAAACAATGCATAAATGTAAATATATAAATAAAAAAATAAGAATCCAAATGCATATGCTAATAAATGTGGTTTGGTGTGTAGCATATCCATTAATTTAATAAGGGGTATTATAATGATATTTGCTTTCTCCTTAATATCATTAGTCACTTTAATTTTCAAAGGTTCCTTAACTTATTTACTTTAAGCACTTCAACTTTTCTTGACACTTGTTTTCCGTAATTTTGTCTGAAAGTCACCCCCCATGTCCCCCACTTCCCAGGCAGTTTGTCCATGGGACCAAATAACTTCATGTTAAACTCCGTAGCTGCTCATTTATTTTCCTTAGAAAAGCCACTGTCTTTTTGCTTCCCACTGATCGTAATGGGTGCATCTTCTGGCTCATTCTGTCCTAATTTACTATTTCATTTGCTCAGCTTTGATTTTTGTCATTCTCTGAGCAACATTAGAAAAAGCAGCTCCATAGTTCCGGGAATTCTGCAAATCTAATGTCTGGCTGTTCCAAACAGAAGATATACATTTTTCAGATCACTCTTCCTTGTTTTCTATGTCATCTGCATTATGTATGGTAAGTGAACCAGCTGCCACAGCAGATAAACTCTGACATCTTGGTGACTGAACATACTAAAAGTTGATTTCTCTTTCATTTTACAGTCTCATACCGCACTTCTGCATTTTTTAGCTACACCATCTAAAACTTGTAGCCCCCAGGTTACCGAGGAAAGAATAGAGCTGGGGACTCAACAAAATGGTTTTCGGGCCAGGCCTGGAAGTGACTTATGTAATTTCTGCCCATACTTCATTAGCCAGAATTTAGTTGGTGGCAAATTATCTGCATCGAAACTGAGCAATGTAGTTTTGCTACATGCTCTAGATGAGAAAATGATGTGGCAACACAGCATTGTTTTGGTCACACCCTCTGACAGTGAAACTGTCTCCACAGAGTGTTTCAGCTTAACAAAATACTGAACACATATCCAAACGTTTTTCATCACCGTTGTTGTAAGCCAATCAGAGTTGTTCAAATGCTTGCTATAATTTGAACAATAATTTTTCAATTTACAAACATTTTACAATTTTACAAATTTCAATTTATAATTTGTAATTCATTGTACATTATATGACAGGTATAGGGAAAGCAAAAAGTTTATGTGCTTTTACAAGCCAATATAATTATTAGTGCTTTTAGGTTTATTGACATATAGTCATGGGAAATATTTCTAACTTGTTATGTTAAATTTCCTGACCCAAAATGTGAAGTGAGAAGGCCACAGGCCTTCCACTCAGTGGCTAGATCAGGGCCTGGTACACAGTAGGCACTCAATAAAAGTTTATGGACTATATGAATCTACTTCATCATCTACTTTGGGAAGGTAGTAGTTGAGGTAGAAGAGAGGAGGCTTTTGGATTCCTGGTGTCTTTAGTTCCACTCATTCTCTTTAACATTGGCTCGGAATATAAATTTAAACACACCTACTTTGTGTCTCTTCCCTTCTCTCTGCTGTTTTTTTCCCAGGCTCAAATATGGATATGTCAGGATACCGAGTAATAAATAATTTAGTTGGGAAGGGATGGGGAGGGACATTTGGAGAAAAGAATCAAGGGAGAACATACACATTCACATAACTAAACTGATATATCATAGACCCAAAGCTGAGATTTGAGCTACTTCTGACATCCTACAAGAAGTAGAAGCAATGTCAATTTAACATTTTGCTGGTATCATATCTGAGATGGTGGAGACATTGCTTTCATGTTTTTAGTCGATACTAGGTTGAATTTGTTCTCATTTTTATAAGTCAAGACATTTTTTTCTTCCTTTTTAACGCCTTGTAGAAATAAGAGAATAATTTACCTAAAATAGCAATAAGGAAGAACTGATTCAAATTTTCCATGTCTTTCGCTGGAACCTAAGTAATCGCAAATAAACATTTCACACATATGCAAACTGGAAGCAATCAATGGTGTTTTACTGGTAAACCCAAACCTTCCCAAGGAAAGCTTTCATAGAAAACATCAAAACTGCTCTGCTCCACTCTGGCTTTCCAGCCAAAATTAATTAGGGCTTAATCAGGAGAAGCACTCACCTTGACTTCCAATGAGCCATAGATAAATAATGAACTAAGTTTCAGTTGACAATAAAAGGGGCTTAAAGGGAAAAGAAGGCTTAAAAATTGGTTTAGGGACAGTCACCTGGAGAATGCCCATATTTTCTCTCTTAATATCTATCCGTCCCCGTAAAGCTTCATCGTAGCTCTCTGACACACCAAGAGAGAGCAGGAGCCAGAAATGTGACCAGGTCTAGAAAAAGGCAAGTTTAGGGTTGCATTTCTGCCTTTGACAACAATGCAATATAAGACCACCAGTCTTTTATAACAAACCATTTCCAGGGGCCACTGTGGGAAACAAGCACTGGGTAGAATGAGCTACGGTGTGGATCATTTCGCCCTGGGATTTTCATTGCAGAATAATCAGTTTTCCTCTGAACTCGCATGCCAGTTCTCATCTCCTTATTATATGCATTTCATTGTACTTTGTGCAATGGACTTTGATCTGAGCTCAGAACAGCTCCTGTTGATACCCCTTTTAATAATACTGCAAAACGTTTGTTTAGGCAAGAACATCTGTACTATAATTTTCATACTTCACAAAACTGGGTTAATCCTTACTTGTTTGGATGAGGACTTAAAACAGTGGGCGAGAAACATTGATTCTACAGGCCAAGACCATGTAAGACAGATACTCTCGATCGAGAAGTTTGTGGGTTTGGAGTTATTATTTCTCTTTCAACCATGTCCTATTTGGAAGAGGATAATAGTGCCCGACAGATCTTTTGTTTGGTGCTTCTTATATATAGTAAAATACTGTAATTTAACAGCTTGCTGGGGGAACAAGAATTTGTTCCAGTTCCTGATTTAAATGTTTATGCTAATTGCTATTTATTGGCCCAGATGCAAATGATAGGTTGGCCAAAGTGAAATTTTATGACGAGCAAACTCCCCCCTTTTGTGCAAATTGAAAAAGTGAAACAAGAGGAGGATGAAATGAGCCGAAGATGGTCTTAATGGCTGCTTTTTAATGGGGAAGATAAAATTAAGACTGATTTACGTGGCCAACTCCCCTGTTTTCTCTTATCAGCTCATTTGGCAGGAAAAATGGAAAAGTAATTGTTCCTCTTTCAATGTGGGCCTCAAACCATTATTTATTGGCTGAAATTAATCGCTGTTTATCCTTCATTCACGTGGAAACCGCTCTATCAGCATTATGAACCCCAGCAACTCAACTAGTCCCTTGCAATTTAGTCGACAGCAAGCTTGGATCCTGATGAGGCGTGCCTTAATTTTCTGGGCTGTGGGAGTTAATGAAGACTCCTTTCTGAGGCGGACATATTTGTATTTCTACAACATTAATAACAAAGACCCACACTTTCTCTCTGGCAGCAAATAAACTTTTTCTTAAAAAAAAAAAAAGAGAAAAAATTATTGAAAGGACAGTGCTTGAGGGAAAAGCAGAAATAGAATCATGAAACCAATTTGTTTTTACTTCAAGCACATCTAAAACATGAGGAGATGTGTAGGCACTCAAGGGGCTGCATGTGGACCCAAGTGCTTCTGGGAATGTCCTGCAAATTGGTAAAGGAGAGATGGAGATATGCTAAAGCTGAACATTCGAGAAGAATAACTTCTTAGTTCTTTTTTTTTTTTTTTTGCTTCCATTTTGCCTTTTCTCAACATTGTTTGATGCACGTAACTGACAGCCTGTGGTTTTCCTGGGGGCAGAGATTCCTGGATTGCATCCTGCTCTTCCTCAGGGGACCATCTGGAACTGACAGTCTGTCCTCCAGACTCATATCTCCGTCTTTCCAGTCAACCAGTCAATCATCAAGCATTTGTGCACACCTTCTGTGCCCAACAGGCCTACTTTGCTGTGGGAGAAACACACAGAGCCAGAATGCCCTCCACATCAACCAGAAGCACAAGGCTCAGATTAAATCTCTGGGAAGCCTTTGGGGCAGGGGAAGACAGGTTGTAATAGCAGGTTTTTCAGAGACATGTCAGGTCTCTTTCCGTGGCTTCCTTTGGAGCCCATCTCTGGCATTTTCATGCCAAAACCCAATCTTCCTCCTCTTGCCTGACCGATTCTACTTTAAGACTTTTGATCTAGAAGAGGATGTGAGTCAAGGTTTTCATGAGTATACAATTTCCGCAGTCAAAATTTGAATGATATGCTTCATCATGTAATAGCTTGACAGATGCTTTGAGCATAGAAAGTCACTTGAAATTTTGTATTTGGCTTTTATTTATTTTTTCTGAATGAAAACCAGCAAATTTTCTTCAACTGTTTAATAATTTTTTTTTCTATAATTGAGCTATTAGTACATGTGTGATTTTGGAGCCTGGTTTTTAAATTATTTATTCATTCTCTTATTCCACAGCTATTTAATGACCGCATATTATGCATCAGACACAATTTAGGCACCTGGATATAGAGCAGTGAACCAAAGAGACAAAAGCCCCTGCCATCATGAGTCTACATTCCAGTTGACTCTTAATAGCAATGTTGCTGAATGCAGGTTCGGTTGCCTGCCAACCGAGAACCAAACACAAGAAGAGTGGTGGTGAAGGAAAGGTGGTTTATTCAAGTGTAGACAGCCTAAGGAGATGGTGGACTATTGTCTCAAAGACTATCTCATTTCCTCTGCTTACTGAGCAACTTATAAAGGGAAGGGGTACACGGGATTGGTGGTAGAAAGCAAGCTTTGTACAAGTCATCATAACTTGCTCAACGGTTATCAGCAAACAATGGGTTGTTTAGTGGCTCACGTCATCAGCAGTCTGTGCTTGGCACATTTCGGACTCTTGGTCTGTTTTTCCTCAAGGTTGTTTTCTAATCTTGTGCCCAGCAGCCGTGTAAGCAAGCAGCGGGTTAATTCTAAACTTTTAAAACAGAACAAGCCAAAAGCATACTGAAGCAAAATGGTTTCCATTTAGCTAGCATAGCGTTATAGTCTGAATGGCTCTTGGGGTTATTCTCCTAATAATAATTCTCATCCTAATAATTTATTAGGATAATTTCCCATGTCCTTAAGTTCTCTATATTCATAATTCTGAATAACCACAGTCTAGTCCGTTTATATATAACATGGTTTGCTTAAAAATTCACTAATTTGCTATTATACATAATGCAATAATGAACATTTTTATGCACACTTGTTTTCATCATTTCTGATTATTTCCTTAAGATGTCCAGAATTGCTGTGGTCTGATTTCAGCTTCTCAGCCTTGCTGAACATTGTTATATTTCATATTTACTATATTTATAATTTCACATTTCTTTTTTTCTTTCTTTTTCTTTTCTTTTCTTTTTTTTTAGGGATAGACTCTCACTCTGTTGCCCAGGCTGAAGTGCAGTGACACAGTGACAGCTCACTGTAGCCTTGAACTCCTGGGCTCAAGCCATCCTCCTGCCTCAGCCTTCCAAATAGCTAGGCTTACAGGCATAAGCCACCACACCTAGCAAATTTCTCTATTTTTCAATAATGCTGCACTGTAATAAAAACATTATTGAACAGCTGGTCTGTTGGTATGGTTCCCGTAGGGGCTGAATTTAGTCTTTATTATTCTGCTATAATTCCTACTTTAAATGAAATGCTACCAGAAGAATGAAATAGCAAGTGAAAAGAGAAAAAAATATGGTTTGTGTTTATCACAGTTCCTAACCTTCCTCAAGAAGAATTTTCTCAAGTTATATTGCAACATTGATTTTAGAATTGATGTTATAGATTTTTATATACTGATCCTGTCTTTCAACTATTTCTATTGACTCTCCGTTAGCACTTGACTGTATTAAAAAAATAAACTAGTCAATCTTACTAATTCGTGGAATGTTAAAAAACAAAATCCATTTTCCAAATAAGAATCCCTCTAATTGATTTAAAAGACTAAAGGTAACTCTGGATTTAGGTTGGTGGGTGGTTGTAATTTTGTGTGGGTAGAAAGGTGGAGAAGTTGATGCCTGGTAAGAGATTTAAGGAGATTTGGAATTTAGCACCTTAGAAATCATTCTCTTAAAAATTTTTTATTCCAATTGTTTTTTTAATTGTGGTGCCCTAGGATTAAAAAAAAGCAGAGATAAAATAATCATTTGGTTTTGAAATTCTAGAGTATTCATCCAGTCTTAAACTTGGAGGTCCATGCAGTAATTGGTCACTAAATTCAGTTTTAAGCTTCCTAGAAGCCAAAGCATAAAAGCAAAATCTATAGTTTTTATTAGTCTAATGAAGGATATAAGATCATTCAGAAAAGCAACCATTCCTCTGGCAGGTTTTAGAAGATGTATAGCCAAACAACTTTTGAAAATATGGATGGGATGCGCATTCTGAGGGACAGAGGATTTACAAAACCTTTCAAGAGTTTCCATTCCATTCTGCTTCTTACTCTCTCCATGACTTCTCTTGCTTTGTCTTTATAATTTGGTCATTTGTGGACTGGCTTCTGAATGCTGCTGTCAAAGACAAGTAGAATGACTCCTGATGGTGGTCCCAGCGCTGCCTTCCTGGAGCTTGAGCTATTTAGTACAAGTGGATAGAACTCACTGGAAGACAGGTATGTTTAACTTCACATCAGCTTTATTAGCTTTTTCCCTAATCACATCATCAAGTTCCATTAGACAGGAGTCAGGAATTAACTTTTTTAGCATTCGGATTTTTTATGTTATTTTTATGATTTAAATTATTAAAATGACATAAGATTGTTCTTTGCCATTTGATATTATTATCATCTGTTTTCACTGCTCTGAGAGTCTACTTCAGTAATTTATAGTGGACCCCTTAATGCAGCTGTATGAATTATTGAATATTCTATGGCCTTGCTGATTAGAGTATTTTCAAATGAAATTTTTTATAGTGAACATACCCTGATAGTATAGTTCTCAGAAGATAGAAATACTTGCTTTCTTTTTGTTGTTGTTACAAATTGTATACATTGTTTTGGTAAAAATATTTGACAATTAGAAAGACATAAAGTAAGAAGGAATGTCCTCTGCTTTTCAATTGCTATTTTCAAGGAAATTTTGCTTAAAGCTTTATTATTTCAGTCTTCCAAAAATGTTTATGGATGTCTGAGCATAAAAATATTTGCTTTTTAAAAAGGAGCATTATTGGTGTTTTAGAAATAACAACAACATTTATTTACAAGTAACAATTTTAATTTTTTATTTACTTAACATATATTTATATAATATTTACCATGTTCTAAGTTCTATCCTTACACTGTTCTAAGTGCTTTAAGAATCACCTTAATTATTATAAAAAATCTCATAAAACTGAGGCACAGAGAGGTTTAGTCATTTTCCTCTAGCACTATGTTAATTTTTAGTATAGTAATGGCACTAAAGATTATGTAACTGAATATTTGATCAGAACAGTCAAGGTTATTCATCAAAGCAGGTATGTAGAATTGTCTTCTCCTAACTAAATATAATTGCCTTAACAAAGAGAAGGACTTCCCAATGAGGCAATGAAATGGCATTTATATTTGAGGTACTTACTTACTTAGAAAATAAAAAAGGAAACAATTTGCTAAATTTGCAGTTTTTCCTTTCTAGAACTTTGAGCTTCAATTACTTGAAGAGAAAGATTTTTCATATGATATATATTTAGAAAAAAATTTTTAAATAAAAAGTAAATTTGTTATTGATGAAAGGAGAAGATTTGCATAGAGTTTTACAGTCTATCTCTTGGGCATATTTAATCTTCTGAAGTTTAAAAATAATTGCCTTGGATACACTTTTTCTCTTTCTTGATTCCTTTATTTAACCTTTGAATTTAGTAAAAAGTAGTCTCAGTTTTATTATAGTTATAAAGATTAAAGCTGACCTTTACATTTTCCCTTTTTAAACTCAAAACTTTTACTTTTTAATAAAGATGGTTATGTAAAATTGATCCACTTACAAATGATGTAGGAATTTGAGGGTCTCCTTGAGGTTAGTTTGTATTAATTAATTATAAGGTGCATTAATTACACTCTAATTGATAATTAGCCTATTCTCTAATCTATTGCTGGCTTTCTCATTGAATTTCTGCAAATGAGTATTTGAGTTCGAAACTTTGTTTGAAAACTAACTTTATTAGCAACATTGCCTATATTGCTCAGACATTTTGAAAGTGCTTTATAAGTTGCAAAAATATTTTAAACTCTATTTATCTTAGTCTGTTCAGACTGTTATCACAAAATGCCATAAACTGGGTAGCTTATGAACAACAGAAATTTATTTCTCACAATTCTGGAGGCTGCAAAGTCCAAGATCAAGGCACCAACAGATGTGTTGTCTGGTGAGGACACACTTCCTAGACTACTGTCTTTTTTCTGTTACCTGTCTTCCTAGACTACTGTCTTTTTGCTGTTAACTCACATGGCGGAAGGGGCAGGGCATCTCTCTGGGGTCTCCTTTATAAAAGTGCTAATCGCATTCATGAAGGCAGAATGGTATTAGGTTCCGCCTCCTAATGTCCTCACCTTGGGAGTTAGGATTTCAATGTAAGAATTTATGGAGGGGACACAAACATTCAGACCACAGCAGTATTATTACATGTTCGATTTGTTGTTTGTTCATTTTGCTCCAAACAAATCAAGGGTTTTGCATCTATCATCATTGTTCCTATCTTGTCTCCCGTCTAATTTCTCTTCCTTGAAATTCTGTTCTACTTTCCATCTTACCTCTCTGATGCCACCTTTGTCTAGGTCTATGACTTTTCTCTTTCCTCTGATTTGGAAATGCAGATGTCCTCCATCTTGTATCCTTGGCTTGTTTCTGTCTTTTTTTTTTTTTTTCCCTCATCTTTTTTTTTCTTTAGTGGTTCCATTTATTTCCTAACATCTCTCAAATTATTTCATTTTATATGTAATTCATTCTTGATATTTATCAGTCCAAGAGGCTTTAATCCATCATTGGTGTGTAGGTGGACCCCACATCTATAATCTGTGGTCCTGACTTCTCTTCAAACTCTAAGCTCACATTTCCACCCGCTGCCAGACTGAGAGCACCTCTTGGATAATCTATAATGTTTGATCTCATTATATCACAAACCTAATCCATAGTCTTTCTTCCCCAAACTGAGCCTTTTTTTTCCCTCTTATATTCCTATTTCTATTCTACATCCCACATTTGGCATCCAGGTATGATCTTTTCTTAACTTTGTGCTCTACATCCAACCAGTCTTCAACTCCTATGGCTTGTGCTGCTAAAATGCTACTTTATCTAGAAAGCATTCATTAACACTTGCCTGGATTCATTGTAATAGCCTACTAATTAGCATACTCTTAGTAATATCCAAATTCCTTCAATGGACATTATAATCTTATTCATGATATATCTTCAACTTACTTTCCGGACTTCTGCCCTATTGATTTTCTATGGTACAGCCAAACATAATTATTCACCTTTCCTTAACCCTTTGCACTCAGATGTTGAGTGTGACTCAACACGGTTAGCAAAATTATAGAGATTAAAATTACTCTTTGAATGTATCAATACTTTGAAATATTAAAAAATCCAAATGAATAAGTTTGTATGAAAAGAAACTCCAGTTTTTTATTCTTCTGCCGTGCTTTGTAAAATCTGGGGGTGTTTAAAAAATTAAATCCCGAGTAGAATAAAGGAATTGAGAAAAAAGCAAGCGAGTGCAAAGGGTTAAAATATCCCAAGCTCTTCATTTATCCACTTGTTTCTGTCTTTAATATGTTCAACACCCCTTTAACCTGTTGAAATACCATCCATCTTTAAGTGCCAATTCAAATACCAACACTTTCATGGAGACAACATGATTTCTTCTCACTCAGAATTCCCACGGAAATTTGTTTCTACTACTCTTGTTTTGTACATTTTCAAGGCTTTCATTACATATGGCCTGATATTATGTCCATGTGTGCATACCATCTCCCTCCACCTGCTTGGGGGCTGGATCTTATATATTCTTGCATCACTCTCACTAGTTGTCTCAGTGCTTTGTACATGATAGGTACATGATATACAATTGTCGAATGACTGAGTCACTTGACCACATAACTGAGTCTTGGCGTTGTGCTTTCTCTGAAAACATTAGCCACCCGGCCAACTTCAGTGAACCATCCCACAGGATTTCCTGAGCCATCTCTTCCTAAAGATGAAAGGCCAAGCCCTCCATAAGAGTGTTCGATATTTCCTTAGACCATGTACATTGAAGGCAGAAAGGTCACAGCCCTCTAGGGAATTTTGAAATATCCTTGAAGAGAGTAAAATTAATATAGGTATCTCAGGCTTTTTAAAATTATCTTCTGATATATGAAAAATGGCTGTGTGGATTAAAAATTCATCATTCAGTGGGTACTAATGGGAGCAAGGCCTATGTAGGCAAAGCACCTCTGAAAGAACAATGTAAAACTACTAGTGCCTTCGCTGCAAAATGCTGCGCCACCTTAAGACCTGCAGCAAATAAACTTCAGTGAGAACACTTACAGAAAGACACATTCACCCATTATCTCTCCTCTCTGCAAAGACAAGAAATGGATCTCAGGGTCTCTCTTTGAGCCTGGTGGCTGTATTTATCCTAAAGTGGACGTAGACTTACTTGTTAAATATTGCTCCATTTCAGAGTATTAAAAATAATATTATTTCTGGTTTTCAGAGTGACATCGTCACTTGCATCTATTATAGAGGAGATCAGCTGTTACTTAAAAACTCCAAAGAAGATATAGGCATGATACAAACCTGGAGTACTGGAAAATACCATATGGGAACAAGAATTATGCTAACATCCAATTTACAAGGCGAAAAGGGGGAAAACTGAGGCATTCATTGCTCTCAAACAATGGTACTCAGATAACTGACACTGAAATATTTTTAAGTTTTAAGACTGAATATCTCAAGTTCCTAATCTTGCTTGTAGAAACCTAGATATGAGAGGGGAGGCAAAATCTCCACTAGATTTTTTGCACTTAGAACCTCAAGTTGCCTACCCCCAAAGATCTGCTGCCACACCAATCTGATTCCTAAGGTGTAATTCTGAAAATAATGAATTCTTTATCTTATACATTCATTGTTGGAAAATGATTTCCCACATCTCAAAGACAATTAGATAGTTCTACAGTGTGTCTTAAAATATATTCTGTATAATTATTTATAAACAGCTTTACTATAAGGCACCTATGATACCATTCACCCATTTAAAGAATATAATTCAATGGATTTTCATATATCCACAGATATGTGTAGCCATCACCACAATGTTAAAATAATCTCATTATTTCCAAAAGAAACCCTATTCCCTTTAGCTCTCAACCCCTTGCTCACCCATCTCCATCTCACCCCCAGCCCTAAGCAACCACTAATTTACTTTCCATCTCTATAGATTTCTATATTCTGTACACTCATAGGAATGGAATCATATAATGTGTGATCTTTTATAACTGGCTTGTTTTGCTTAGCATGATGTTTCCAAGGTTCATCCATATTATAGCATGTGTCACTACATTCATTGCTTTTTCTGCCTGAATAATATTCCGTTGTATGGATATACTATATTTATATATCCATTTGTTGATAATCATTTAGGTAATTTTCACCTTATGGCTATTATGAATAATACTGATATAAATATTCATGAATAAGTTGTTGTGTGGATATGTGTTTTCATTTCCCTTGGATATATATCTAGGAGTAGAATTGTTAGGTCATATGGGAACTCCCTGTTTAATCATTTAAGTAATTGCAAGACTTATTTTCAAAGTGACTGTACCATTTTAGATTCCCATCAGCAGTGTATGAGGGTTATGGTTTTTCCTTATCCTCTCCAATGCTTGTTATTGTCTGACCTTTTTTATTCTAGCCATGCTAGTGGGTATAAAGTGATATCTCATTGTGATTTTGATTGCATTTCCCTGATGACTTAAGCATGTTGAGCATCTATTCATGGCTTTATTGGCCATTTGTATATCTTCCCTAGAGAAACATCTATTCATATATTTTGCCTATTTTTTTTAATTGGGTTGTCATTTTATTATTGAGTTATAAAAGTTCTTTATATAGTATATATCCCAGTCCCTTATTGGATATATAATTTGCAAGTATTTTCTCCAATGCTGTGGGCTATCTATTCAATTATTTAATTGTTTTTTGTTTTGTTTTGTTTTGTTTGTTTTAGAGACAGGGTCCTGCTCTGTCACCCAGGCTGGAGTACAGTGGTATGATCACGGCTCACTGAAACCTGGAACTCCTGGGCTCAACTGCTCCTCCCACCGCAGCATCCTGAGTAGCTAGGACTACAGATGTGCACCAACACATCCGCCTAAGTTTTAAATTTTTGTAGAGGCGAAGTCTTGCTATGTTGACCAGTCCAGGCTGGTCTTGAACACCTGGCCTCAAGTGATCCTCCCTCCTCAGACTCCCAAAATACCGAGATTATGGGTGTAAGTCACTGTGACCAGACCCCAATTTTTAAATTTTGATGAAATTCAATTTATCTGGGTTTTTTGCCCATGCTTTTATCTAGGCACACTTTGCCAAATCCAGCATTATGATTTATCCCTATATTTTTTTCTAAGAATTTTATAGTTGTAGGTATTTTATTTAGGTCTTTGATCCATTTTGATTTACTTTCTGTATATGATGTGAAGTAGGGATCCAATTTCATCTTTTCACATGTGGCAATCGTTGTCTCTACGGTATTTGTTGAAAAAAAACAATTCTTTCCCCATTGAATGATGTTCGTACCCTTGTTGAAAATCAGTTGACCATAGACGGATGGTCTATGGTATTACCATGGTTTATTCTGGACTCTCCATTCTACTCTGTTGATCTATGTGTCCATTCTCATACCAGTGCCACACTGTCCTGCTTATCATTGCTTTGAGGTATGTTTTGAAGTCTGAATCCTCCAACATTATTCTTTTTTCTGGATCGTTTTTGATATTTTGGGTCTCTCGCAATTCCGTGTGGATTTTAGTATCAGATTGTTACTTTCCACAAAGAAATAAGCTGGGATGCTCATAGAGATTATGTTGAATCTATTTATTAGTTTTTAGAATATTACAATCTGGACAATAGTAAGTCTTATGAATCAAGAACATGGGTTATTTTCCCATTTATTTGGTCTCTTTTAATTACTTTCAACAATATTTTGTGGGGTTCAGAGTATAAGTTTTTCACTTTTATTAAATTTTTTTCATAGTGTTTTATTCTTTATAAAGTTATTGTAGATGGAATTTTTCCTTACTTTCTTTTTCAGATTGTTCATTACAAGTGAATAGAAATAGAACTGGCTTTTGTATATTGCTGTTGTATCCTGTAACTTTGCTGAACTAATTTATTAATTCTAATAGTTTTTTTCATGGACTACCCAGGATTTTCTATATTCAAGGTAATGCCATCTATGGATGGAGCTAGTTTTACTTCTTCCATTCCAATCTGGATTCTTTTAATTTCTTTTTCTTGCCTGATTACCCTAGCTTAAATCTCTTGTACAAATATTGAGAAGTGGCAAGATCAGACATCCTTGTCTTACTATTAAGCTAAAGGGGAAAGCACCAGTCTTTAACTATTAAGTAAAATGTTAGCTATAGGTTTTTTGTAGATGTCTGTAGTTTGTTGAGTGCTTTCATCACAAAAGAATGTTAGATTTTGTTAAATGCTGTTTCTGAATTTATTGAGATGGTCTTGTGGGGTTGTTTCTTATTCCACTGATATGGATGTTTTACATTAATTGATTTAGGGATGTTAAACCAACCTTTCATCCCTGGAAAAAATCACTGGTCATGTTGCATAGTTCTTTTCACATGTTTTGGGTGAGTATACTGTAGACTTTTCAATGGGTTTCACCCATTCTGTAGAGTGTGGTTATATTCTTGGCAGCTATGATGGATGCAAGAGAAATGCAAGCATTGCACTTAAGGTTCCATATTTTATATTTATCACAGTGTGTTAATATTATTTATTGGCTTGAACTCTGAACATTATTGAAAATACTTGCCTTCCTTAAAGATTGCATGGGAGCTCACTCACTCACATGATAGTTTACCGCATCTTCATCAATCCAATGCTACACCCGCATCAGGTTGGGAAGTAAACAACATTACATAGGGTTAATAAAACTTGTTTAGTGAGGTTTCATTGTTTGTAGGTGTGGCTCACAAGGCCCCTTAGAAATGAATTTGTTTTTTGTTTTTTTATTTCAGAATAATATGGGGGTACAAACGCTTTGGATATATATATATATATATATATATATATATATATATATATATATATATAGCTTTTGCACTGCCTAAGTCAGAGCTACAAGCGTGCCCTGGACAGCATACACTGTACCATTGAGTGTGAATTTTCTTACCCCCCTTCCCTCCTCCCACCTGCCTGACACGCGATGGATGTTACTTCCATATATGCACATAAGTGCTGATCGATTAGTACCAATTTAATGGTGAGTACATGTGGTGGGTACAGTAGTGTTCGTTTTTCTATTCTTATGATACTTCACTTTGCAGAATGGGCTCCAGCTCCATCCAGGATAATACAAGAGATAGTTCACCATTTTTTATGGCTGAGTAGTATTCCATGGTATACATATACCACTTTTTGTTAATCCACTCATGTATTGATGGGCACTTGGGTTATTCCCACATCTTTGCAATTGTGAATTGTGTTGCTATAAACATTCAAGTGCAGATGTCTTTTTTATAGAATGTCTTTTTTCCCCTTGGGTAAATACCCAGTAGTGGGATTGCTGGATCAAACGGTAGTTCTACTTTTAATGTGGACAAAAGAAAAAAGGTCAAAGTCCAGTCCTCAATACAAAGAGCATCAAACTCACTGAAGTGACAGATTAGGAGAGCCATCTCTAGAAGTTAGAAGGGGAGCAAAGTAGGCAAGCCATGCTCAGGAAACATAGCTCCACACCTCTAGTGTAGTGGTTTTATTGGGAGCCTTCTAGAAACATGAAACACAACTTTATTTCAACTGTCAAGGAGGTGCATGACGAACGCCCTTCTCTGACTTCCCACGCGTCCTTTGCAGGGCTCAGTGATAACACTTATCACACCTCACCTGACTGCTGGTTTTACTTACCAATCTCCAGAACTGGAAGGTCTGTACATCAAAAGTGCTTGGCATACAGAAAGTGTGCAATAGTTGCTTGTTGAATTAGTAAATACTAAGCAGACTGATCCATTTGGTGGGTGACAGTCCAAGCCATAATAGCTCTGACCAAATAAAGCAAAGCAGCTCCCAGAAAAAGGGGAAAGACTTTTCCCCTTTGTTAAAAAAAAACAAAGATTTTTTTTTAATACTAGTAACTGTGATCAATTAGTAGATTTTGATGTACTTGGCTTTACTGGAAGTGTAATGTACACCTCTATCAGAATTCTTGGATAACATAAGCAATACTGTTTTATACTCCAAAGGCCAAGCTTCTATGCTCACGTGCTGCTTTTCTCCTTTCTAGAAAACAGCAATATCCAACTCCCATCAAATCCTCAAAAAACAGTCTTTCCAAGGTTAAAACACATACACACACAGATCAAGATTAAAGGAAAAATGTTCATATCTTCAATTAATTCACTATATTTTCCCATTTCTAAGATACCTCAATTATAATAGATTTTCCAGAAATTAAAAAAGTACTATATTAAATATAAAAATTGACTGCAAGTTGGATCCTGATTTTCAAAACGTTAAAATACGCATTTTAGAAGCACAGAAATATAGTCTGTTTTCACTTTTCAGCTCATGATATCCCACTAGAAAATCAAATAGCATTTAAAACATGTGTTTAATGTGGTGTGTTTTTTCTGTTATGTCATATCAAGATGACAATGAGGTACTTTAATGATAATACTGATGACCAGAGTACTCTTTAAATCTCACTTGGATACTTATCCAACCAGGCTTAACTTGTGGGTAAATAGATGTCTGATTATATCTGTGCAAACCAATAGCAATTATTCTTGTCCTTCAGATAATAAGGGCTTCGCAGCTTTGTGTAGTTTCAAAGGAAATCATTTTGGTCTTTTAAACACAATAACCAGCAGGCAGAAATGAGAACAACAGCATTTAAATTCCTGAGGAAAAGAGTCTCTCTGTTATAGGGAGGGGAAGTTTACAAGCCAGCGAGAGAACAGCATGTGGCTTCCAATGTAGTTTTCTCTAGTTTAAGTTCTTGTTTCTCACAGTTGTCTTGGTTTTATAGTTGATTGCATTTAGAAAACCAATAGATGGGGGAAAAAATTCAGTCTGTAAACATATTGCTCAGCTTAGAGACCGGTGATAGTGTAAAAATATTTTCCTTTCATCCAATGACTTAGTCTAAATCCTAGTGTAGTAGATAGACCCTTTGAGTTTAAAGTATCTGAAAAGTCTGGTAAAATGTTCGGCATATCCGCCTCCGTCTGCCCCCACATATCTGAGGTAAGAGATGTTCTGGTTAATCTTCTTTAAGGTCCTGTTCACTTAATGGAAATGCTTAGCTGCATAATTGCTTTGAGCCTATTGCTATTCCAAATGGAAAATATAATAATCTAATGGTATTGTCTCTATAAGCGAATGAGAATTTCAGGAGTGGCTGTTGGTGCCACCCATGTGATCCAGAGAGGTTAATGCAGTTAAAGTTATTTCACAGTCCATTAAGGAGCTTACGGTGACCTGGCGACCTTTGCGCCAACAACACGGAATCCATTATCATCACAATGGAGGAGCCGTGGGTTTGGCTGACTTGACAATGGGCCCGGGAAATCCCAAGTTAGTACTTAGTTTAAAAAAATGCACTTTTCTTTCTGCTTCTTGGGTATGGCTATTAATATGCCCTCCTATAATTTGTAACATTAACATTGCTGAAGGTACAGAAAAGGACATTGAAATGAAGATGTCAAAACTGCTGACTTAGTTCAGTGCATGATAATATTGGCTATGTTATTGAAGTAGTAGATATCTAACGGGCAAATCAAGATGAAGGAAGTCAAGGAACTCAGTTAAATTAATGATAAATTATCACAGGTTGTGAGATTCATTTAGGCAAATAATAGCTTTCTCCATTTTTAATGTTACACCTTCTATTCTGAGATTGAATCCATGATTTAAGAGAGAAACAAACATTTTTAATTGAAGAACAAGAATGTTAAGAATGTAATTAATCAAAACTACATTAAAATATTTATTTATAAAATTTCAAATTACAGAGAAGTATGACATATTTTCTCGAGTACATCTCACCAGGACAAATAACAAATAATGCCACTGGACAGACATCAATTGTTTCTTTCTTCTGTATGCAGTTGGGTGAAAGACATCACTCACATTTAAAAAGAGATTTGAGACATGGGGTTAAAATAAAGATTTTATCAGAATACTGGTGTTAATTAGCATTTTTGCCATCTAAGATGAACTTCACTGAATAACAGTCAACTTGGAGAAATAACAAGCATTGAAATTAAAATTAGATTCTCCAGTACTGATACTTCATGTATATAGAAAAGAAATACTAGATCAAATAGTTCTTATGCCAAAAAAAATTAAACAAGATTGTTTATAGATATAAAGGTTAAATTGTAAACACAGGCTGTGAAAGAGCCATTTATATTCCCAGAACCCAAAAAGAAACCATTTTAAAATAATTTAAGGAAAGCATTTAAAGGTAATTAAAGCATCTAGCAGTACATTTCAAAGATAGTTATTGCTGATGGTAGTTAACATATCTTACCTCATTTAAACACAATAAGGTTTCAGCACTTATTACAGTTCCAAATGCCTGTAATATAATCACACTAAAACGGAAGCTGAGATCTTGAGTTAATTTCCAAGAACACATTGTGATGATGTCTTTTTATGGTTTGCTCTCTGCGAAAATAATTTTTTAGAAAGTTTCATCTACTTCTGATGATTCAAAAGAAAATAACATGATCAAACAAAATTTCCTAAACAGTTCTTGCTGAGACCTGTGTAAGGAAAATTACGCAAATAATATATTAAATTTAGTGTTTGAAATTGGTATTGAAATCTATCTGTTCAGAGGTATTTAGAACTAAAAGAAAAGTATTTTATAATAGGTTTACATTAATTTGGAATAAATATAACTTGCAACTAATACACATAAAAATAGGTATTTAATCATTTATTATTAAAGAAGTTTATAGAAGCTGTGGTCAACAACCATTAAACTTCCAGTGATGCTATTCCTAAAAGAGGATTTAACACTATTTGGCTTTTGAATTTTTACATTTTTTAAAAAAAATTTTGAATATTAAAACCAACCAGGGACTTATTTTAGAAAGTCATCACATTTAATTGTGTAACTATATAACTTACAAAGCAAAAATGTCCACATAGTACACTTTAGTTATCTGCTCTAATTCATCAACCTGAAATGTTTTGCAAGATATTTACAGCAATTAAAAAGTGTATTTTTTAATTTATGACACTCTAAAAGGTATCTTTTAATTTCTTTTCCTCAGTGAATATTTGTTTCAATGATTAATCTAATTTTCATTGTAATACATTTATTTCCTGGTGAGCATCTTATTCCTTAAACGAGCTAGAGTTCCAGACAAGAATGAGAAACTGGCAGATAGAAAAGCATCCACAATAAATAGATCAAAAAGGGTGTATATTTTAAAGGTGAAGAAATAATACAGAGTAATCACGGGTCAGAATTTTATGTGAGCAAACTACATCAAATTCTGATGGAGTCCTAAGGCATGATAATATATAAATGATTCTTCACAGTTTGCAAAATACAATATTAAAAACCATTTTAAATACACTTAGAGATATATCTGAAGCCAAAAACAGTTGTAACCATCGGGGTTGAATTTCTTATAGTGTTACTGTAAGTATTATCGTTATTGCCATCAGAACACATCAGAAACTAAAGGTCCAAGCATTACATTTGTTTTTCTTTAACTTTTCTTAAAAAAAAAAATACTGCTGGTTTTGATGGTTCTTGTTTTCCTAGGGCTTTGTTTGAAAGGAGACCCCCTCCAATCAAGGAATCTCTCTATATAAAAGTAAGAATTAATAATAGAAAAGGAAAAAAAAACCCACTCAAACCGCTGTCAAAATATAAAGCATGAGTCTTAGAGAAGGAATGTGTAACTCCCAGCTCCGGAGAGACAGAGCAAATTTGCTCTGCAAAGATGCCTCTATTTGACTAAAGAGAAAGTTATCACCCAGAGGCTGGCATAAAGCGTAAAAAGTGTAAACGCTGCTTCCAAAGTGAGCCTCAGACTTCAGTAGCCAAAAATAAACTGGTTCTTGGCTGAAAGACATAAGTGCAATTGTGAAATTGATATCCCTCCTTGGCGGAGTCCCAGACAATATGTTGCCTTTCGCGGGCTGATCAACGTGATTGATGCGATCTCCCAAAGCCAGGGGAGGCTCTCCCCTTTAATCAAACCCACCATCCTCGACAGAGAGGCAGCTGTGGACTAACAAGTTCTTCAAGCTTTCTCCCTCCAGGTCTCCTTAGAAATCTGACAGCCCAGAAGGAGAAAAAAAAGGTGGCAAAACAGCCACAAACCAAACTCCACCCTAGAAAAGAAAAGGAGAAAAAAAAAGAATGAAAAGACCAGCTATTGATTGAGACATAAGATGGCAGCAATTGAACAGTTTATTGCCTTTCAAAGAGAAATTCATACTTCACTTTCCATGTCATAGCAAACTTACTAAAGACCTGCAGCTAAGTTTATTTTTTCTTCTAAAAATATAGATTTGTTTTTCTGATTCTTTCTATCTAGTAGTGATGATCAGTGTCATAAGGTCTGCACTCCTGTGTTTTCATTTCCCTCTTCAGTTCTCGTGTTTGCATCATATATTTTAGAGTTGTAAGTAATCTGCTCCTCCACCCACAAAAAAAAAAAAATAGAAAGATAAAATCACTGAGAGAAAAATAACCAAAAATCTTGCAAGTAGCAACATTAAGCTTACAGGCACGATGTGGTCATTAGTGTGGTGCATTTTGAACACCAGCCTCCTAATCTTGCAATCACTGACTTCTCACTTTTTCAGAGGCTTCTCCACGGCTACACATGAAGGCATAGGAATATCAAATTGGAGCTTTTGCATTTCCTATGCTAAATATTTCTAAACCTATAACAAATTGGCACTGTTCATTTCTTCTATCGCGGTCACAATGACTCAAATTGATTCTAGCTTAAAAGATCAACACCAAGTTATAATCTATTTTTTTTTTAAAGGTTTTCTTTAATGTTGAAAGACTTCCAAACTGGTTAACCTTACCACACTCCCCTGCATTGTCATCCTATTCTCACATAATATTCTGGTGCCAGATTGTCAGCTAATTATGTCACAAGCAATCAGCTAACAAAGCACAGCCATTCTCGCCTGGAAAATGAACCTTGTTTCAAAGCTACTCCAAGGAAAAAATAGGCTCCTTTCATTAAAGAAATCTGGAGCGAGGGTTTTATTTAACTCTACATTCCGTTTCAACACTGCTGTTTGCTCGAGTTGCAGGGATGTTGATGGCTGGTTATTTGCTAAGCAGCTGCATGGGAGAACACCCTTGAGCTCCATGGAGCCCATGGTTTACCATAAAGAGTAAGCGGGAAGATACAAAACCATTTGGTAAGCTCTATTATGTCAATGTGTATGGTGAAAACCAAGTTCTTTTCCTCCAGAAGGTCTTTTTTTGGCTTAAACTCTTTGAACAATTACCTCAACTTTCTTCTGTAAAGACCAAATGTGGAGCAGAAATACAGCAAATTGGCAATGATCTGTTTTAATGGAGATGAGATTTAGCGTAGACATGCAAAACCAAGAGAATACCCAGGGATCATTGACAGTAGAAAGGTGAATTTGTGATAGGAGATGTGCAGAGCCATATGCATATGTTTTCAGGAGTAGTTGAAACAATCTCTAAGTGCCTAACAGAGAGCCAGGCATGCTGTTGGCATTCAGTAAAGGCTAATTTTATGTAGGCAGACTTTAAAATTAGTTCTCAATTTTTGTGTACCTGCCCATTTGGAGGTAGGGAGATCCAGCCAAGTGATATGGCAATAAAGGGCCTCCTTGGACAAAACATTTACTAAGAATAAATGAGTTACATTAGTCCTCATGTTTGCATTCATCTATTAAAGCTTTAATGGTATTCATTATCTACTTAATATAATAATCATAATTTAATGATGAATATATCTTAAAATCCTACTGGAGAGGGAAAACTGTCACACGAGAAGAAACTAGATAGGACATTACAATGCACAATTAAGTGATATATTTTATAGCATGAATAATAAATGCAACAGGAATTCAGAAAAATAGAAAAATTTACTAATGGCCTCTTTTTAAGGTTCTTGGGTTGTTTCTTAGAGTTGTGAAGCCAAGAGGAGCTCTTGTGTTCTTGGTTATTAGCAGACAAGGGAATAATCTCTTGAAATGCTGATTACCCTAATATTTTGCTCTAATAATAACATTTTGAAATTTTAATTCTCATACATTAGGATTAGGATCAAAACTAAAGGTTTAGGTACCATGATCATTAGGATCCTAGAGACAGAAGGTATGTTTCCCATCCATACAATGGGCGCTACTTAACAAATCTCACGGATTTCTTTAATTGTGTTGACTTGGATAGAAAAATTTTAAGGTAAGCCCTTAAAAAATACCAAACCACCAAGAGTATTAATGAGATCATCATTGAAAATAGAGATGGAGAGAGAAAAAAATTTATTCGGAATGTGCGCAATGCATTTTCAGTAAGACATGCTGTAGTTTCATCTAGTGTAACAGCAAACACCTTCATCCAAAGGGTTTTTCATTTTTTAAGAGCTGATTCTGGGAAAATAAAATCTTAGCTTGAGAAATGAGTAGATATGCAGGAATACTGCAGAAAAGGATGCAATTTCCACAGTGTTTCACAAGCTGAATCTAATTCAGCTCTGCAGCATCTTTACAAGATCACGATCTTGAAAGCACAAATAGAGGAAGAAACCAAAGAAATAATTCATAGCCCTCTGGTTATATTAGCAATGATGAAAACTTAGTTTCAAGGTCTTTAACTAAATGGGGTGAGCTAAAATTATAGATAATTCTTAGGAGAGTTACAGAAACATAAAGGGACGTTAAAATTAGGCATATGGCAAAAACTTAAAAAGTTTGGGTTTCCCAGCTTGCTGAAGTGATTTGTGATTAATATTCTATTATATGAGAAGTTATAAGAAATTAAAGAAAATATGAAATTGAAAATATCAAATATTTTCAATTTCCACCAAGAGAGGGAAAAGAGGGGGTAAGTTTAAAATGCATGAACAGGATTTAGGTTACAAATTCTGAAGACAGCCCGGGCAGGGAAGATGATACTGAAATTTACAACTAGAAAAAGTCTGGAACTATTTTCCCTGGAGATCTTTGAAATTAGAAAAGAAATAATGTATTTGGTCTGGAATGATTTTAATGCCATCCTGTCTAGAGTAAAGGGAAGAGGTGACTAAAAATGTTCTATCCTGGCTTTGAAAACAAGATTATGATGAAGTTAGCCTACATTGTTCAGTTAAGGAATATTGACAAGGAAAAAAACAGTTTGACCTTTGTTGATAAAAAAAGCGGGTTTTCTATTGATAAGTTGCACACTCCATGGTAAATTTGTCTCAAAGGGCTTCCTCCCACAAAAACATTAAAACAGTCACCACATTTACAAGGGCCACTTAGAGACCTTCATTTACTTGTTAGATATGTGATTGGGAAGCTTTAGGTAGATCTTTACCTTCATGTAGTTCTTGAGGTTTGATGTTTAGAAGGAAATTTAGGACTTCTAAGAAGACATTAAAGTAGTGTTATTATTCCTATTTTTGGATTTTTGGACTTTTAGACCTTATAGATTTTTGTTCTTCTATTTTTTATTTTTTGATAACAGAATGGAGAGAAACAAAGAATATGTAAAGTAGTAGTTCATAATCATATCCAGTTTGAGGCTGGAAATCTTTAAAAATCATCAAAGTTCTATTACCTGTACATGATGGCAATTATATTTTAGTGCCTGTTTGAAAAGTACATAGAAAACAATATGTGATTGTATGTGTACAATACATACACTTTTAAATGAAATTTTAAAAAAGTTTTATTACCCATTATTTTTCATACACATGGCAAATAGGTGTTTTAATCTTCATCCTATAGGCAATGCTTGGTGTGCATGGACCAACAGAAACTCCTCAGGGTCCCTGAAGGGCCTTTTGCCCTTGGGTTAGGAACCTCTATTCTAAAGAAAGTGACACTTTCTTTTTGGTCCTTTCTGGTATCTTCCCTCTTAGAACGCAACATTATCGTTAATGGCGAAGAAAGTCTGTTTTTAGGGTGAACTCAAATTTGAAATAAATGACTCCACAGTGATTGGAGATGACTTGGTGCACAGAGGGACATAATATGCTATTTACAGTGACAGATCTCACAGTTGTTTAACTTCAGCCCATTTTAACCATTTGGGGAAAATTTATTTATTTAACCACCAAAGTTAAAGATCAAGGAAATCAGCCTCTGGAATCACCAAATTAATGATTTTTCAAGGTGTCTTTTTTTAAAACAGCACCTTATTTATCGTCTACATCTAGATCAACGTTTAAAAGGTCTTCCTTCAGCTCCTGTCAAGCAGGCCTATTAGGAAGTGAGTAAATTTAATAAACACACAACTGCACTAAGTATGCATCACTTAATTTGCATGTCTGTGAAGGTGCAAGTGCAGTCAGTGTGGGCAAACAGCTGTCTGCTCTTCGTTTGTGTGGGTATGTAAATGAGGCCCTCAGAAAATGTGTCTCTATCAAATCATAGCCAACCTGGTGCTGGAAGGGAGTTTCAGAAGCCAGGCAGGACATCCTCAGGCAACTGCATTGAAATCATCCCACAGGGAGGCATTGGTCTGCTTGCTAAGATCATCACAAGGCTATGCCTCCAAAGAAAGTTAGAAAGGAACTATAGACACATAGAAGGAAAAATAATAGATGGTGTATTTTTTTATTTTTTATTTGCAGTCTGATAGGAGCTATAGCACAATTATTTCATTCTGGAATACTACTTAATATAAAAACGGGATTCAAAACTCATTTGCAGTAAGATGAAACATCTAAATCAATTAGCTGCTGTCTTTGCATATAATGGTGATAAATATTTGCATTTTATATCCTGTGGGGTATAATACCAAATAGAACCCCGATATTGGGAAGACGAGGCAAGGTGAAGATTGTAGGTGAGGAGATTCTTCTATATAATTTGTACTAAGTCCACTCAGATCAAAAGAGCTTTCAAAGACAGGTACAATCCTCTAAAATTCAAATGTATACATGAGTTCTATCAACTTTCTCCGTTTCTATAGTTTGTGATAAAGTGAAATTTAGCCAGAGAATTTTGTTTTCTTGATGCAAATAAATAAATAACAGCCTGCAGGTTTTTGTTTTGTTGTTTTGTTTTGTTTTGTTTTTGCAACCCAGATAGGCTATTGCATAGAGGGGGTAAAGCTTCTTAGCAATGGATTAAAGTCTGTGGGTGACAGTGGGCGATATTAATACTTCAATTTTATGAACAGTTTCATAATGTAGCTATGCCACAAAAGATAAACATTTCTAATGTGAATCAGTTCAGTAAACCACGTATGTAAATACATTCGCAATGATTATATATTAATAGGAATGTTCACAGTCCCGTGCATTCATTGGAAATGCTTTCTCAGTGACCGTCCCACTTAACAGAGTCTCAACAGAACCGCACTCTGAAAGATTTTGTACTGAGCCATGAGGGGGACCCTTCAGCGGGTTCTAAAGACACTGTCTGATGCACGTAGCTGAACGTGGCATATATTGCCAAATTCCTATTTGTCCTTCACATGAAGTCCATATTGACTGCTTCAAAAACTCTTTGTATGAGCTATTATTTTCAAATTGTTTCCCAACTTATACTGCAATTGAAAATTGGACAGCTTTTCAATTGCTCTCGCATTCCAATTGATTACCAATACAGTTTTTCGGAATTAAGAATATCAGTCTGTTCTCATCCCCGGCATCGTGTTGACTTGTGTGGCTTTCATTTAAATACCGCGTGTCCAGTTTGTGCCTGACTCCATGTTAAGATACCGTGCAGGGCGATCTATTAGATTTATTATCTCTTCTCTTGACTCTATGGTATGTATCACTGCGGGAAAAAAAACAAACCCTAGACACAACGTTGCCTTCGCTTCAAGGTCTCCTAGGATTAGTGTCTGAACTTAAGTTTCTGCTGCATCAGACGGGTCTCAAGGTTTACGATGTACACTTTAGGTCGTGGCAATTGTAATGATCAAACGACTAATAATGTTTTCTGAATAAATGCATTCTAACGCTGTTAGGTTATCAGATCAAATCAATAAATATTTATTGAGTGATTACTATGTATAAGGCAACCTGCTAGGGCCTGGAGGATGGGAAGGAGAATGCATTGTGAACTGCATCAAGTCTCAGGAATGTCTCAGAAAATACACAAAAGTGAATTCAATAGGAAAGAGGGAAGGAATGATTTAATTTGTGTAAGGCATTATTAAGTGCTTTAATAATCATTTTGGAATGTCCTCACTGGTCCTGTGATCCTTAATAGGAGTCGCTGTTTTCCGATGGGACAATGGAAGAAGGGAGAGGTTAAATACTTTTCTCAAGGTGACACAGCAGTACACATGCAAAGCTGAGTCTGCTCTGTCTGTAGCTGTGTCCTGGTTTTGTGTTTAACCTGCTCTGGAACAGTCGTTGGGTGGGGGTGGGGGTGGGCTGGGAGGAGGTCCCTGCTTGAGCTTGGCTGTGCTTTGTTAACTGGTTTTTATGACATAATTAATTGACATAAAAATGCTGGAATTTAAATTGGCATAATCCAACTGGTCTTCCTCTATCAATGCAGGGTTCTCTCTGTGCAAATGAGTCAAAATCCTCTGCTTTTATACGACTAAAGGGAAATGGAGTTTCTCCTTCTTGTTGATGAGTATATGCCCCAACATTTTGTTTTATTTTTATTTTATGTGAAAATATTTAAACATACAGAAAATCAGAAGAACTTCACAGTGAACACCCATCTACCCACCACCTTGATACTGTCATTTACATTCACTATACTTGCTTTGTCACATATCTACCCATTCTACTATTCATCCATCAATCCATCCTAATTTTTGAAGCATTTTCAAGCAAATTGCAAGTATAACCTGTTGGGAATTATTTTCACCACAGGGCAAAGAGGTTTATAATAGTGGCATAATAGTTTGGGAGGACATAATTATAATTGATGCTCAAACAAATTTGTTTAACATTCTCGTAAGTATTGACTCACTTTACATTTGGGTGGTACTGCATTCATTTGTTTATCCAATCCCAGCAATCACCCCATCAGGTGGAAAGGCAGATAGCAATAACTTCATCTTGCAAATTAGAAAACTGAGGCTTGGAGGAAACTGAGGCTGGGATCTTTCAAGGTCACCAAGGAGGCAATATCTCCAAGAAAAAATTACTTCTTCTTCTAGCTCCTGGCCCAGTGCTTGTTTCGTTAGACCGTACCATTTACCTCTTTTGTCAAGACCTCAAGATAAGTGTAGTAACTAGTTCTTAAAACAGATATTTAAATAGCTGAGTAGATGTCACAGCCACTGCATTTGTGCACCCATGATCTTGTTCTATTTGACCTTTTGTTAAACGTGCCTGTAAATCTTAAGGAAGAGCTTTAAGGCTGAGAAGGCATTATACCAACTTCTCTGATACTTCTATGCTTGAGCAGTCCATGACTATATGCTTCTAGATTTCTAAGGACACTTCCTGTACTGGCCCTGTTTGTGGTTTTCCTATGAAAATTTAACATTAAAAAAACCTCCCTCATTTATGACTATGGATATTAATTGTAATTAGTTAATAAGTATAGCTCTACTTTGTCAATCCTATTTTTATAAATATTGTTTTTTATACCATAAAAATGATATTGCTTCTCATTAAAAATATGAACAAAACAAAAATGTTTGAAGTACTTACTTTGGAATCCTATTCTCAGAAGAAAATTTTCCATGTTTCAGTTTGATTTGTATTTTCTCAGTCTGAGATTATACTGCTTTGCAACTTGCTTTTTTCACTTAATAGTAAATCTATTTCATGGTTTGTAAAGGCTTCCTAGTCTCCCATTCAATGACTGTTACCTAATCTCTTATGATGGATATTTAGTTTCAGTTTTTCTATTATTATAACGCCAAGTAGACGTTGTCCCCCTTTTTTTCTTTTGGCTCCCATTTGCTATCTCTGCAAAGGACAGATTTTTCTTTCTTTCTTTTTTTTTTTTTTTGAGACAGAATCTTACTCTACTGCCTGGGCTGGAGTGCTGTGGCATCAGCCTAGCTCACAGCAACCTCAAACTCCTAAGTTCAAGCAATCCTTCTGCCTCAGCCTCCCGAGTAGCTGAGACTACAGGCATGTGCCACCATGCCCAGCTAATTTTTTCCATTTTTTTTTTAGTTGCCCAATTAATTTCTTTCTATTTTTAGTAGAGACGGGGTCTCACTCTTGCTCAGGCTGGTTTCAAACTCCTGACCTTGAGCGATCCACCTGCCTTGGCCTCCCAGAGTGCTAGGATTACAGGCGTGAGCCACTGCGCCTGGCCAGGACAGAGTCTTAAAAGCATGAGGAAGAGGGGGTGAGAAGGGAGAATAGGGTGACTGAGGGACAGGAGGCACCATTCACTGCATGGGACACCCCAGGAAGGAGCAGCCTCACAGGTCAGTATGTGTCAGACAGGTTATGTTTCAGGTACCTACTAGACTAAGTGGAAATAATCATATATCAGGTGCTAGGAGAGAAGGTAGGAGGAGTGGAGGTATTGATTTGGGAATCCATGGCATCTAGATGGTGTTGAAAGCTTTGGGATGGGATGAGATGAGATTGCCAAGGAAAGGGCATGGAGGGAGAAAAGGGCATAGAGAGAAAAGAGCATAGAGAAAAGGGGTCAAAACCCTTGGGATGCCCCAGCATTCAGAGAGTTGGCCAAAATGAAGCCTGCCAACAAGCCCAAGGAGGAGAGGACAGATGTGAGCTAGAAGGAAATCCAGGGGATTATGATGTCCAAGGAGACTTCAGTAGAAAGTATTCCAAAAAAGAAGTGGTCCAAATGTCAAATGTTGCTGAGGGACAGAGAGAATTGACTATTGAATTTGATGTGCAATTTTTTTTTAAAAAAAGCTAAAAATGTCAACTACACAAATAAAAGAGATGCTTGGTCTTATTATTATTCACATAAGTGTAAACTGAAAAGAGAGACTTTGTGTCATGTAACCAAAGATGAAAAAAGGAATATATAATATTAATTAATAAGAATGAGGGGAAATAAGAACTCTCACACATTTTTTTTTTTTGGAAGGCAATTTGGCGATATCTAGCAAAATATTTCATGAGTATGACTGTCAATTCGGATATTTCTCTAGCAGAAAATGGAGTCCAACTTAACCTGTTTTTCCACCCCACTACTGCAAACTCCTCCCAATCTCTCAGATTTTGCTCTTAAATCCCTGCCTTCTACTACTCTTATTTCAGAGAAACTGATCTTTTTAAAAAGTCCCAAAACAACAAATGTTAGTATGAATGCAGAGAGATAGGAACACTCCTACACTGCCGGTGGGACTGCAAACTAATGCAACCTCTGTGGAAAGCAATATGGAGATACCTCAAAGGGCTACAAGTAGAACTACCATTTGGTCCAGCAATCCCATTACTGAGCATCTACCCAAAGGAAAAATAGACATTCTATAAAAAAGACATCTGCACTCGAATGTTTATAGCAGCACAATTCACAATTGCAAAGATGTGGAAACAACCCAAGTGCCCATCAATACATGAGTGGATGAATAAAATGTGGTATATGTATACCACAGAGTACTATTCAGCCACAAAAAAAAATGGCAATATAGCACCTCTTGTATTATCCTGGATAGAGTTGGAGTCCCACTCTACTAAGTGAAATATCCCAAGAATGGGAAAACAAGCACCATATGTACTCACCGTCAAATTGGTATTAACTGGTCAACCCTAACGTGCACATATAGTAATAATTCATCGGGTGTCGGGTAGATGGGAGGGAGAGGAGGAGATGGGTATATTCACACCTAATGGGTGCGGTGGGCACCATCTGGGGGATGGACATGCTTGAAGCTGTGACTCAGGTGGGGCAAAGGCAATATATGTAACCTAAACATTGGTACCCCATAATATGCTGAAATAAAAAAATGAGTGTCATTCACATACCTATAACTGTCCAGTGATTTCCTATTGCAGGTAGTGTAAAATCCAGATGCTTTCCCATGGCCTAAGTTCTGCTGTTTCCCAGGATTCACTTTTCTTTCATTCTCCTTTTCCACGTTTGCCTTCTCTATCTTGAAGACTTCAAACCCCTTCACATTTTGGGACTTACATTTCTCTCCTCTGCCCAGAATTTTCCTTCAGAATCTCGATAGCTCGCTCACTCTTGTTATTTGAGTCTCTACCTATTTATTTATTTTCCAAAGTATATATTGTCCATTTCCTCCTCCCTGAATGCCCTGTTCAGAGTAGGGAGGGGCCATTTGCTTAGTAAATACTTGTCAATTGAAAGAATAAAAGTTTATTGTTGCCTTTTGCTATTGGACTAGTCATTTTTTTTTCTTATTGATTTATAGGAATTCTTTATACAGGTAACAAATGATGTATCCCTTTGTAACAAATGTTGAATACACTTTTTCCAATTGTGGTTTGTTTTTTTAACTTTATTTATGGTGTTGTTTTTCCATACAGAAGTTTTAAATTTCTACATGGTCAATCTCTCAGGTATTTACCTCTTAGTTTCCTGTCATTGGTATCATAATAACAAAAGTTTCCCTAACTAAATATTGTAAAGTAGAAAAAATTCTTTATTTTCTTTTTGTATTCTTATGGTTTAATGTTTACATTTCATTGAAAATATGTTTTTATATGATATGAGATAGGAAACTAAATTTTTTTCCTGATATTTAACTAATTATCTTCTGAATAATCTATCCTCAACCCACTGATTTTTAGTGACCAATATCTCATATAGGAAATTTCCATATATACCCTGAGGCTCTATCCAGTTTAATTAATTTGTTCCTAAATAGTATCAGATGTATTTATTCACTATAGCTTAAAATATATTTTGAGGCCTGGTTGGGTGAATTCCTCATTCTTTCTGATATACAGAGTTTTCCAGGATATTTACCTGTGTATATTTTTCTGGATAAACTTAAAAAGATCAGTTTGTCAAATTTTAAAAACAATTTATTGTTTGTTTGTTTTTAATTTGGCATTTTTAGAATATTGAACCTTTCAGAATAGAATCTATCTCTACATTTATACCTGTGTACTTTAATGATCTTCAGTAAAACTTTATGGTTTCCATCTCATTCAGAGTGAAACTTTCAAACCCTTCATAAGCTGTGTTCCACTACCACCACCACCACCACCCAGCCAGGTCTTTGGGACCCGTTTCTCACTCTCTCTCCCTCACTCATCCCACTTCAGACACAGTGCCCTTCTCGATGGTCCACAAATATACCTCCAACTGTCTGGAATCCCACAAAAATTTGCTGAGATTTCTATTAGAGCCCAAGTTATATTACAAAGTGCTCATTTTCCTACACCCTTCTTGTATTAAATTCAGAACTTCTCGAGGGCCAAAGACTATGCCTAATTATTCCTTGTGGTTCCAGTGCTTGGCTCAGCTCATTGTAGGTGCTCAGTGAAAGTGAGATTGAATGATTCAATCATCACACCTCAAGGACCCTCTGTCTTACCAGGTACCAGGCTAAGAAATGTAAAGTTAAAGTGATCAGGCCTTTGGCTCCTTAAAGTTCATAAACAAATTGAGGATGTGTTCCTATCTTTCAATTCTACATCATAGAAACCCAACACCAACTAGCTTAAAAGGAAAAAAAGAACGTGGGCAGGGGACAGAATTTATTTTTCTTAGGCAGGTTACTTCTACTAATAGTTTCAGGAATAGCTGAATCTAAGATCCAAGGGTTTCCAACAGTGTTATCCTCCAGATTAGGTCTCTTTCTATAACCTGCTCTTTCGTGGCTTCATCCTCAGGAATTTTTTTTCCATGTGAAAGCCCCTCACAGCTCCATGTTTACATCCAATTGTAGCAAAAATAGAACTTTTTATGCCAATGGTCCAAGCAAAAGTCCTAGGAGTAATTCTCAATGATTTAAATTGAGTCATCTTCCCTTCATTGAACCCATTATAGTAACTCTGAATAGGCCTACATCACATGCCTACTTCTGGATTTGGAAGTGGGGTTGACTCCATCCAAATCATATGGATTGAAAGTGAGGGAAGCTTATTCACCAGAGGAAAATCAAGTTGCTGTTACTAAAAGGGGGAGAAGATATTAGGCAAGCAAAAACCAACACATGTCCTCCATAGAGGAGATGTCCTATACATCAGTAATTATATAGTAAGGCTAGGAGTGAGGCCTGTCTTAAGTGCTTACAGCCAAAGATTAGGTGGGAGAAATGGATCACTTCAAGGACAGCTGTCCACAAACACCTTCTAGGAGGAAGCCTATGAGCTAGGCCTTTTGAACAGGTAAGATTATGGTGGATGAAGATGAGTAGGCCTTTCAGATACATGCAAAGGCATGAACAAAGGCAGGGAGGTAAGGATTCTTTGGAGGTTTTCCAAGTTTGCTGGGAACTTTTGGGAATTAAGTCTGGAACTTTGGTTGGGGGCTAGATCTATACATAGTCTAATAAGTGCTAATCCTTTATGCAGATTTCTTCCACATATGGTCTCGAAAAAGAATAATTTTGGGAGGCACCAGGAGTAGGATTATTCTTCCCATGTTACTGATGGGGCAAGTGAGGCCTAGTGCAAGAGAAGCCTGCCGAGAGTTCACCCTCTGGTGTCCAGAGACGGAACAGCACAAGAAGCCCAATTTCTGCCCTCCAGCCCAGGACTGTGCTCCTCCCCGAACTCACAATAAAAATAAAATCTGGGGTTGGAAATCACCAGGACAGCAGCTGTGGCTCAGCACCAGGGCCAGCCTGAGGACACCTTTGAAAGAAACTGAGGGAACAACCATATTGGCAGAAAGAAAGTATCTGACTTGCATAATGGCTAAGAGCAGAGACTCTGGAGTCAGGCCTGATTTTGATTCCCAGTTTCATGAATTAAGGTGTTATCTTGGGCAGATTATATAACTTCTTCTCTAAGCCTTAGATTCCTCATCTGTAAACAAGCTAAAGAACAATACCTGTGTTATGGGATGGTTCATGAGGTCTGAATGAGGTAATGCATATTAATAACTTAGTATTCTCTTCCTCATCTAGTCTCGTCTCCTCTTCCGGTCTGGTCTCTTCCTCATCCGGTCTGGTCTCCTCTTCCGGTCTCATCTCCTCTTCCTTGTCCAGGCTCATCTCCTCTTGCGGTCTGGTCTCCTCTTTCTCCTCTGGTCTCATCTCCTCTTCCAGTCTCCTCTCCTCTTCCGGTCTCGTCTCCTCTTCCTCGTCTAGTTTCGTTTCCTCTTCCGATCTTCGTCTTCTCTTCCTTGTCTGGTCTGGTCTGGTCTCCAGTTCCAGTCTCCTCTCCTCTTCCGGTTTCGTCTTCTCTTTCTTGTCTGATTTGGTCTCCTCTTCCCGTCTGGTCTGGTCTGGTCTCATCTCCTCTTCCTTGTCCAGTCTGGTCTCCTCTTCTGGCTTTCTTAATATAGCTGTACAGTCTTGATCATTTGTAATTCAGTTAATTTCCAGTATTTTAATTATTTCACTGCTATTTTAAATAGGATTACTTTTTTATGTTTTCTGACTGGTTATTTGTGATATAAAGAAAGGCTTTGTTTTTAACCAGCATTTCTTATATTCAAATTCTAATAATCTTAAGAGATTTTCAGCTGATTCTCTTGAAGTCTTACTTTATAGCATTATACTTCTAGCAAATAATGACAATTACTTATTTTCCATGCCCATATTTGTATATTATATATCTTTTTCTAGTCTTATCATATTGGCTAGACTCTTCAGATGAACGTAGAATACTAATAGAGAGGTATGTTATATCAGTCTACTTACCCTAACTTATGTTTTAATAAACAGATGACTCCCATGTTCCAGTGGCTTTCAACAGTAGAGTCTTATTTTTTGCTGACAGTTCATGTATATTACCCGTCAGCCATCAGCCATCGCTCTGCTCTATGTTGCCTTCTTTTTTAGACCCAGGCTATTGTAACCTCAAACTGGGACACTACGATCTCATGACAGATGACAAAAAGACTGTGATGTAATCCTGAGGTGTCTTTTAAAGCTTCTGTTTAGGAACGGCACCAGTTTTGCTTACAAAGAATTGCCAAAACAAGTCACGTGGCAACTACTACCATCAGTGACATAGGAATATATAATTCTACAGGAAGAGGAACTGCAAGTCACAGCACTAAGCCTGCCATTGAAGGGGTAGTGATATATGCAATCCTCCCATGTAGAGGAGAAAAAAATATTTAGAATAAAATGCAATCTTCAACATAGCTGTTATTTTTTGTTTCTTAGTATGATAAGAATGTACCTAGAATATTCCTATTACATAAAAAAATGCTGTCTATGACACAAACTATCTACCATAATATGTCTGTTGGTTTTATTTTCAAGTTACTAAGATTTTTATTATGTCTAACTGAATATTATCAAACCAATTTTTGCCATGTCTCTATATAAACATACTTGTAATAAATTAAAGTTATGTATTAAATTAATAGATTGTCTGGTATAGACCCATCTTTATATTCCTGGAATAACCTGTTTGTTCAGTTGATTTTGTTGCTAATAGATATTTTTGTATTTGTGTATTTATTTCTTCATTCAACACATATTTATTGAATGACTGCTTTGTGTGAGGCATTGCACTAGGAACTGAGAAGATTGCTATGAATGAGAATTCACAGTGCCTGCCTTCCTAGAGTCTGCTGTCTGGTGGGTGGGGAGGCAAACATTTTAAAACTAATCATGATAAGTTAAATGATTAAAACTAATCATTTAAAACTAAACATTTAAAACTAATCAAAATAGGATACAGGGTGCTATAAGAGAATGTAATTGGGGAGCCTGACTTAGCTTAGAGAAAGCTCCTAAGCAAGTGATATTTGAGTCAATTATCAAATATAAATAGGAGTTATTTAGGTAGAAGTGATGGGGTTATTTATTAAAGAGGTAGAAAATTCCAAACAATTAGTGTACAGGCTCTGGAGTATCAAGGAAAACATTACATTTGATGAATTAAAAAAGAAGGCCAATGTGGCTGGACTGCAAAAACCAAAGTGGAGAGTGGCCTGAGATGAGGATTAGGTAGACAGGGGGCTAACTGCAGAGAACCTTGCAGGGAAGGTGGAGGATTTGCTTTTTGCCATTAGAGCCATAGGCGATTTTATTTTACTTTTATTTTGTTGAGACAGGGTCTCACTCTGCAGCCCAGGCTGGAGTATAGGGACATCATCATAGCTCACTGCAGCCTTGAACTCCTGGGCTCAAATGATCCTCCTGCCTTAGCCTACCAAAGTGCTGGGACTACAGAAGTGTGCACCACCACACTTGACTAATATTTTTTTTTTTTTTTTTTTGTAGAGACAGCGTCTTGCCATGTTGTCCAGGCTGATCTCAAACTCTTGGCCTCAAGCAATTCTCCCACCTCAGCATCCCAAAGTGCTGAGATTATAGGCCTTGGCCACCAGGCCCAGCCAAGGATTTTAAATAGATCATTTTAGTTGTAGGGTCAAGAAAGATTGGAACAGAGAAATACAATTCATAGTGACTAGTTAGGAGAATAATAGATTTATTTATGCAGGAGATGATGGCATGATTCTGAGTTCTGGCTGTGAAAATGGAGTGAAATGGAGAAACTCAAGATATTTAGGAGATAAAATTTTTAGGACTTGATAACTGAATATATGTAGGGATGAAGGAGAAGAAGTGTCAAGGTTATACAATTTGTAAAACTGGGTATTTGATGAGGCCATTACTTAAAAATAATTGAGAAAGAATAGATTTATGGAGAAGATCATGAGTTTAATTTTGGATTTGCTATCTATGAGGTGACTATAAGACAGTCAAGTGAAGATATCAAATAAGTGGTTGGCGATGTGAATCTGCAGCTTACAGCAGGGTGAGCTAGAGATAAAAATTTGAGAGTCAGCAGTGCATTTAAAACTCTGGTAAGGGGCCCGGCGCAGTGGCTCGCACCTTTAATCCTAGCACTCTGGGAGGCTGAGGAGGGTGGATGGCTCAAGGTCAGGAGTTCGAAACCAACCTGAGCAAGAGCAAGATCAAGACCCCCATCTCTACTAAAAATAGAAAGAAATTAATTGGCCAACTAAAAATAGATGTAGAAAACATTAGCCAGGCATGGTGGTACATGCCTGTAGTCCCAGCTACTCAGGAGGCTGAGGCAGAAGGATTGCTTGAGCCCAGGAGTTTGAGGTTTCTGTGAGCTAGGCTGTCACCATGGCACTCTAGCCAAGGCAACAGTGAGACACTGTCTCAAAAAAAAAAAAAAAAAAAAAAAAACTCTGATAGGATTGTTTAGGCAGAGAACTTAGGCTCAGAATAAAAGAGGACCTAGGCCAGCCAGATTTTGATTGGGCACTCTAATTTAGATGAGTATGATCCAGCAAAGACCAAGAAGAAATAGTTACAGAGCTAAGAGGAAAAACGTGTGGTGTTATCAAAAGTAAGAGAAGAGAATGATTTAAAAGTGAGGGCAAAAATAGGGGCAGAAGAGATCAAACTTTCACTGTTTGCTGATGATATGATATTATATTTAGAAAATCCCAAAGATTCAACCAAGAAACTCCTGGAACTGATAAATGAATTTAGTAAAGTCTCAGGATACAAAATCAATACACAGAAATCAGAGGCCAACAACAATCAAATTGAGAACCAAATTAAAGACTCAATTCTCTTCACAATAGCAACAAAGAAATTAAAGTACCTAGGAGTATACTTAACCAAGGAAGTAAAAGACCTCTATAGGGAGAACTATGAAACACTGAGAAAGGAAATAGCAGAGGATGTAAACAGATGGAAATCCATTCCCTGCTCGTGGATCGGCAGACTCAACATTATTAAAATGTCTATACTACCCAAACTGATCTACAGATTCAATGCAATACCTATTAAAATCCCATCAGCATTCTTCACAGATATAGAAAAAATAATTTTACGCTTTGTATGGAACCAAAGAAGACCCCGAATATCAAGAGCAATTTAGGCAACAAAAACAAAATGGGAGGTATTAATATGCCAGATATCAAACTATACTACAAAGCTGTAGTAATTAAAACAATCTGGTATTGGCACAAAAATAGGAATATTGACCAGTGGAACAGATCTGAGAATCCTGGTATAAAACCATCCTCATATAGCCATCTAATCTTTGACAAAGCAGACAAAAACATATGCTGGGGAAAAGAATCCCTTTTCAATAAATGGTGCTGGGAAAACTGGATAGCCACTTGTAGAAAGCTAAAGCAGGACCCACACCTTTCACCTCTCACAAAAATCAACTCACGCTGGATAACAGACTTAAACCTAAGGTATGAAACTATTAGAATTCTAGAGGAAAATGTTGGAAACACTCTCCTAGACATCGGCCTAGGCAAAGAGTTTATGAAGAAGTCCCCAAAGGCAAT